>CACRXK020000673.1:50648-71308 GCA_902702795.2 Paramuricea clavata | reverse complement strand
GGAAAAGTTTTACTCTGGGCCCTGCACAACCTCCCAGTGGTACCATAAAATAAATTGCAATTTCTGAAAACCCTTTATTGATTTCAATGTGTCATTCTACACATCAACATATATCAAGCAATACAAGAATGAAAGTATAATTGATATTACACTTATTCAAGCAGGACATTGTTATTAATCAGGCCAGGTGTGATTCTTGATTCTTTAACCTAACTACTTTTTATCACATAACTAATGAGCAATGCCACTTCTCCAACAATACTATTCCTTTCTTGAGTATTTCATTATTAAACTCTTCATTATAATGCAACATGCCAAGCTGTTTACTGTTCCAGAATACAGAACTGTATAATTTTGACTTGAAACTGATTTCCATTGTTTCTGGATGTATTGGCATAATAGAAAGATTATCATATGTATATGTATACAGTCCCAGGTGTATCTGAAAGAAATGTAATACTAAAGTTATAAAATAGTCAACCATTAAACACACACAGGTATACTACTACAGGCTTTTGCTCAAGTGCTACAGAAGTACAGTCCTTCTTTATTGAGAAAATATCTTTATTTTATCATTGTATGAAGAATAATATTTGGTTTTAAATTCCCTAGGTATGATAGATTCATAATAATGCATGTATAATAGTAATAAATACTGGGTATGATCAGCTCACAGGATGCTATAGAATTTCTGAAAATCTGCTGCATTTTTAGGGGGTACACAATATCTTTTGTGGTATCCTAAATAGACTACAATTAGGATGGAAATTCAGAGCCCAAGATTCAAAAATTAACCTTGAAACAAAATAATGATGACATGAACAATATAAATTGTAACAAATTAAAGAATATTTAAAGGTAACCAAGGCAGTGTGCAACAAGCAACTTTCTTGCTCAAGAATAGCCTATTTAATAAAGCTGAGAGTCATTAAATTACATTTATATAACAAATAATTAAACGTACTTATACCTTAAGAAGAAATCGGAACATTTTGAAGGAAATAGAAGCCATTTGAGACGAAATAAATGATCGATGACTCCATGAGTGTTGACATGTGTACAAGCCGGTGTTTCAATCATCTCAAATTACTTGTAAAACGGAAATCACACGTGCACTCAGTATCCTTGTTGTTCACACAAACTGCGCCGAACATATTTTAATGCTTTTGACGGGAAAAATTGCGATTTTATTGATATTTTCAGCAAAAAGTTAGCTCTCCACTCCTCTTGAAAATACTATGGCACGCGCGAATTCCCGGAGAATGGGTACGAAATAGTTAATTGGAAAATACTGTACTTTTACCGTATTTTCTAATTAACTCAACTCGTGTGGCCAGAGCCACTCAACGATGGCTCTGGGTACGAGATTGAGTCTTTTCATGTGAAAAAGCGCTGAATATTAAAAAAATATAAATAAGACTAGAAGGCCTAGGTCTAGGCTGCCTCTCGCGCTGTTGCGAGGGAGACAGCCTAATTTCGTCACTCTCGCGTGATATGCTCTTAACCAATAAAACACTAGAAAAATGCGACTTTGACTATTGATATATAATAACATTATTTAGTTATGAAATAGTATAAAAGGAAATCTAACAATCAATCGCTTTCGATAAAACCATGACCTTGTTTATATAATTACCGTCGCTTGCAACTAACGATGAACAGTCGCTCATAAAAACATTGCCTATTCGCGTGAGAATCTTACTGTCGATGCAATGGAAGTGTTGATAAAATATTGCATGAATTCATTTCCTCAAGTTGATCAATTCATACGAGTTCAAATTTCTTTTTACTTCCTGTGCGTTTCCTATTGGTCAATCGGTTGTGAAACGAAATCTAATTGGCTCATCTAAAAGTAACAGGAAGTTGATCAATTTTCTATCTAATGAATTGATCAACTTGAGGAAAGGAATTGGTGCAATATTTTATCAACACTTCTATTGCATCGACAGTAAGTTTTCTTATTTTGACATAATAGCTATTTTTCAATAAATATATTGATATTAAACTTATTGAATCAATATTTTATTTGAACCAAAAGTTATAAGCGGTAGCGCATCATAACCAGGGCACAGAATTTTATTTATTTATTTATTTATTTAGCTTCGCCTATAATTACACAATCAAACAACACGTACACACAACCATTTCTGTCCAACCCGAAAACGAGCAAACTTCAGCGCCCCTGTCTATGTTTCAACATGATAGTAAAACAAAAACATACACCCTTGACCGCTAACCTAGGACGGTTTAATTTTACAATTATATTCATTTTAGAATAGCTTGATTTTTATGAGCCCAACATGACTTGGCATAGACCTAGACAAAACATATCGAAACGCAGCAAATACGCCCAGCCTCCACGTTTCAAGGTTGGACAAAAAGGTGACAACAACAAAAAGGCGGGGTCACCACAACAGCTTAAAACCAATTACTGTGGGCCCTTGGATACAGAAAACACACAACTAATATATAAATTGAAACTGATAATTGATAGTGTACATGTACTAATAGCAACACGTTAATGGTTGCACGAGTTTTCGTGATGTGTTGCATTTTAAGCAGACTGTTCTCCACGTTCTGGCATCGTCTACATCATAGGATGTCTTGGCAGCGTTGTGGTAGTAGTCCAGCAACAATGTTCTAAATCGTACCAGTGAGAGATCTTTTTGCCTTAGATTTTCTGGCAGAGAGTTGTAAGATCTTATTACTCTGATGAAGAAAGAGCGTTGGTATGTCAGCGTCTTGCATTTGCGAGGACGGAAGGAGAGCAGGTTGGTGTCAACCGAGGTTCTAGTGAGCCTTGATGGGATAATTGGCTGCGGAAGGATTTCGTTCGAGACAGTTATAATGTTGTTTACAGCTTTAAAGAAAAACATAATGTCAAGGAACTCGTGCCAGTAGGTGATTGGTAGTAAGTCTAAGGAGATCAGTCTGTCTTTGTACGTTTCTCCGCACACGTATGGTAATTTCAAAATGAACTTTGTAGCTCGTCGTTGGATGCGTTCTGTCCTCGTAATTAAGTCGATCGATTGTGGTGACCAGACTTGAGTGGCGTAACCTAGCGTTGAGCGAACAATTGATAGGTACAGTGTGCGGCGTATCTTAACATTTGTAATTTCCGTTGCAGCCCTACGCAGGAAACCAAGCATTTTGTTTGCCTTCGCACAGCGATCGAGGGTATGGTAAGACCAGTTTAACTTGTCCGTAATCCATATACCTAAATCTTTCTCTTTTTCGGTGACCACCAGGGACTTGTTATTGATCGTATATTCGTATTTAATAGGATTCTTTTTCCTTGTTACACGCTGACATTTGCATTTGTCTTGGTTGAAGACAAGGCCAGAAGATGTTGACCAGTTCTCCAAACTACTCAGGTCACTTTGTAAGGAGATGGCATCGGAAGTAGAATCAACTTTCTTAAATAGTTTCGTGTCATCGGCGAAGGAGGCGATCTTGGAGTGCTCTACTGCATCCGGCAGGTCGTTCGCGTACAGCAGAAACAGTATGGGACCTAATATTGAACCCTGTGGAACTCCTGACAGGACAGGTCTCGCGGAGGATGTAGCTCCTAGCACAGTCACACGTTGCTTGCGATTTATCAGATATGACTCAAACCAGCGAAGGAGTTTACCAGAGATGCCATAGACGTTCCTTAATTTGCTTATCAGATATTTATGGTGGACTTTGTCGAATGCCTTGGACATGTCCATGTAGACTACATCAGTTTGCTTGCCACCGTCCAGAAGTGAACCAATATAGTCAAGAACCTCTAATAGCTGAGTTGTACACGACTTTCCGGGAATAAAACCATGTTGGCTATCATTGATTAATTGCAGCAAATGATCACGTATATTTCTCAGGACACAACGTTCTAGTACTTTCGATATTATGGAAAGAAGGGAGATAGGTCTATAGTTCTCTACTTGGCTCTTTTCGCCTTTTTTGTGTACCGGAACAATGTTTGCTAATTTCCATTCATCAGGTATTTCGCCACAGCTTAACGACTTGTTGAATATTTTGGTGAGGGAAGGTGCAATCTGCCACGCAGTTTCTTTCAAAAGTCGAGATGGTATTCCGTCAGGTCCAGTAGCCTTGGTGGTGTCTAGCGCTAAGAGTGTTCTTGCGACTTCTTCTATTGTTAGTTGGAGGTCTGACTGTCCTGACGTTGAAGGTGGAGATGATGGTGGAGAGGAACGATCATCCAGGTTATCATGATCAGTGTTGAACACTGATGTGAAGTAGCGATTGAATAGATTGGCAATAGCAGTAGGAGTAGACACATAGGTTTGTGATGATTCAGGTTCAGCGGCATTTCTCATTGACATAATATCTGGAACACTTGATTGTTTATTGTTCAGCTTGAAGATCGACCAAAATCGCTTTGGGTTTGTTTGGAAGATGCCATCAAGAGAATTGTAAAATCTTTCACGACTTTCACGGACCATTTTTTTAACTTTGATTCGTAGCTCTTTAAATTTAGCAAGAAGGACGTCAGATGGAGATGATCTTAACTTCCGTCGCACCGCTTCTTTCTTCCTTATCTCGTGAATAATGCTTCCATTAATCCAAGGGGGAGAATTTCTACCTTTGATCTTCTTGGTTGGGATGTAATTTCTCACCACGCTAAGGAATGTGTTTTTCCATTGTTCCCAACAGTCATTAACATTTTCTCCTGAATCGATTATGTTCGAAAAATCAGTCATCAATAAGGCTGAACGTAGTCCGTCCATATTCCCTCTACGGTAATCAAAAACAGTTCTGTTCAGTTTAGGAGCTGCTTTTATGGACGTTTTCAAATTGAAAAGGATTGTGTCGTGATCGGTAAACAAACCACTGTCCATTGGCTTAAGTTTTGTAATGTTCTCAATCTGATCTGGTAGGCTAGTGATAATTAAGTCTAAGATGTTGTTTCCTCGTGTGGGCAAGGTGTTGACCTGAGTTAGGAAGAAATCATTCAATTGTTCCGTGAACATAATGTCATCACCGGATGAAGTGGCAGATGGATATTGCCAGTGGAGTTTGGGAAAATTGAAGTCTCCACAAATTATTACGTTGGTGTAGCGTGAAGAAACTTCTGCTAGGAACGAGTTAAATTTTTCCAACCAAGATTGATCCGCGTTGGGTGGCCTGTAGCAACAACAGATGACGTATTTCAGATTTGAGGTTGTGACAAGTTCTGTTGATACAACTTCAATATCGGTTTCGATGTCTACATCGCGTGAGGAAATGAATGAACTTGATTTAACTGCCACCATTACGCCGCCACCAGTGCGCATTTCCCGATCTTTTCTGTAGATAGCGTAATCGTCATGGAGAATTTCAGTGTTCGTAACATCTTTTGTGAGCCAGGTTTCCGTTACCCAGACAAGATCCGCGGCCTCAGAGTAAACAAGCTCTTGAAAACGGGAGAGATGACAAAACTTTTTCCCGTCTAAAACATGCTGGCTTTTTAAGCTACGGGCGTTCAGGACAAGACATGTGGTGGGGAGTTCTTTCGATTTCCGGTTCTTTGGTTCATGCTGCGATTCGGAACTGAACGATATAGTTCTTCTACAAGGGCCTGGATTAGTGGCGATATCTCCAGCAAGGAGGATACACAGAAGTAGATGTAAATTCTTATGTTTTATCTGAAGTTCCAGACCATACCGGTATTTACAGGGGTAGTTGGATTTTCTTAGGATATTGTCTCGTGTTGATGTCCAAAGTAAACAAAGTTTATCGGGTATCGTTGTAAGTTCAGAAGCGATGTAAATGTTCTTTGATGTTGGTTTTTCTTTGAAGCGCTCAAGTTCAGGTTTTGATCTTCTAGCCAGCCAAAGGATTAGGAATAAAGTGAGAAGCCATATGACATATGAACAGCCATCAACTTTACGATTGAGAACTATCATTTTGTCGATAATTTATCGTAATATGAATTACGCGCGTAAATGACCAGAAACTCCGCGAACTTGCGCGAATAGCGTAATAAAAAGTTCGTTAGGTAATCAAAATAACGTCACCAAACAATGCGACGTTGACGATCACGCGTGCGTAATCTCAACGGAATTTCTTTCAAGAACCTTTGAAAACACCAAAACCACGATATTTCGATACGTTTTTCGTCTAGTAATAATACAGAATCCACACACAAACTTTGGAACAATATAGCCTGTGTTCTTATCTACGATTTTCCAGTAAATTTTACTTCAATCCCGAGTTTTAAACGGTCAAAATGCAAGGATTTTACGTAGCTCCGAGCGTGCGTGTGCACGCGCACGCGCGTATTGCGTATACTATATATTGCGTATATAGAATGGGTCATACAGAAGCCTGATTTCTTGGTTTTTCCTATGATTTTCCAATGATTTTGGTGTGACTGTAATTCGTCATCAAAATGAATTTTGGGAGGCATTCACCCCTGATAATATTCAAAATGACGGACGTCCAGGGGGGGGAATGCCTCTTGGGCGCGCACTGGCTGGGACCTGGCAGCGGTTGCTCGAATCGACTTTCTGTGTGTCTTTGTTCTGTGCCAGGGGGTGACTGCTTCTGTTTACGGTACTTGCCGAGTGACGAATCATGACGAATAGCACTTGCGCAGAAAACATGGAGATGGATTTCTGTATAGTATTCTGAGTCATGAGGTTTGATGGCATGCAACATGTACGCACTGCGTAGTGCGTACCTATTTTTGAAAATGTGAAAGTCATTGACAATGAAACAAACTATGACAAAAGGTTGTTCCTTGAAGCGTGGCACTCCTTAAGACATGTTAATGCCAGAAACGACCACAGTGGCATTCTATATATAGACATTTACAATTGCCTGTCATAATCCACTGACAATAGCTGTTATCGTAATTGAATACGCCGCTGCGGAATACCAGCGGTATCTCAGTGGTATCTCAAAAACACAAAACATGACCCTATAGCCTCGTCTCGATGTTAAAATAATGGAGATACCGCTGGTCCGTAGCATAGACGTATTCAATTACGATAACAGCTATTTGGACCAATCCCCAATTAATTTTGTGATGCTCTTTCTCTAGTCTGCGCACAGACTGTCCCTTCCCCCCCGTGGTGGAAGGATTACAGTCTGCGACCATTTGTCACTAATGCTGTACAGTGACGTAGTCGTATTTATAGATATAATATTGTGCACTTCAGCACTTTAATGGCTTTCTAATTTTATTATCCAATCAGGTGCGTCACTTTAAATAAAACTTATATTATGTAAACAAGGTCAATAGACAATAGACAAGGTCAAGCAAAACAATACAACGAAATCGAAATGTAAACTCGCAAAAAAATATGCTAGATTTGTAAATTCTACCAAATTTATTCATCCCAAAAAATTAAATGCTCTTTTGTGTGGTAATGTCTTTCCTAACAGCAACCAGAAACTTTATTTAATCGGTAAAACCGTTATACTCGTCTCGTAATTAGCTAAGCAAATTTATGCAAGTATAATTTTGAAACGAACCAATGAAAAACTGCCGATCATATTTCGTCGGTAGCTGTACGGCATTAGCGTCGAATGACAGCAGACTGTAATCCCGCGCGGGAGCGGGATGCAGTCTGCGAGCAGACTACTCTTTCTCAAGCTGTGATGAAATTTTTGTTTAGGCTAGTTACGATCAAAATTTTGGAAAAGTGGTAACCATTTCCCGTTTGTAATCTAAAATGACTGAAAATTGCAACTTTCGCAAGGCTATATTATCCGCATTTTACAACATTTCGCAACGAAACTTTGTAATATTACTAATTTTGTGAAGCTTTTTCATGCTATGATGGAATTTTGTCTAGACTTGTTGAGATCAAAATTTTGGTTAATTGGGGGAATGGCCATTAACATAATTTAACCTTATACTGTATATAGACATAGCTTGTTACATTGTCTTTTTAATTTTAACCAACAAGATTGAAGATTTTCAACCAAACATCTTCCAACCCATCATCTAAATATTTTAAAATTATATTTCAAATGTTTTTAATGTGCAACACTGGCTGCAATTTTAGCATTTATTGTATTAGTACTTTACATTTAAACTAATGATGTGTTCTTGACTTTAGCAAAGGTATTTCTTCATCTGCACTTCCATATCGAAGGACAGTTCCAACGGTAAGACTAATTTTAAATCATTTATGACATTGGAAACACATTGGATACATATAATTAAATCTATTTTGCAGTGGTTGAAGCTAAGCTCTGATGATGTGAAAGATCAAATCTTTAAACTGGCAAAGAAAGGCTTGACACCATCACAGATAGGTAATGTTGTTTGCAGGGTGTAGTAATTTCGTACTTATGTACTGGACATATGCCATTACGGTCTGGCACTTCTTGTTTTCGGGTAACATGTATGTAGGTCCGCAGAACTGTTGCTCTCTGAGTGCTTACTTTTATTAAAAACCACAATTTGGTATATATGTAAGTCTGTGACATATCGGAGTTGTTAATTACCTTTCAGAAACCTGTACTTTATGGAATCTGTATTAATTAAAACACCATGTAGATCAGGGCTTGAAATAACGTTCCCAAAGTTTCAATCATGGTGATTAGCAGTCATGAATTCCACGATTGAAAACCCTGCTTTTCTGCCAACCATAAACAATTTCTTGCTGATTAGTTTGAAGCCTGGAATAGTTCCTTGCTCCCTGTAGACATTTGTTTTTTAAAATGCTTATACTGTACTATTAACAATTTCATTTTTTTGCACAGGTGTTATACTTCGTGATTCACATGGAGTTGCTCAGGTTCGATACATCACTGGAAATAAAATATTACGTATTTTAAAGAAAAAAGGTATGGTCTTTTGCCAAAATTAATGTACCATACTTTGTTATTTTATACCTATTTTAGTCAGTACTAGAAATGCATACATACAGAAACCCTTCGCCTTTATTTTCCTCAACTTTTTTTAACATGAAGTATTCTACGTTACGCCACCAATGAACGCAGGCTCGCGTCATGTTAGCCATGGCAACACGAATGCACGATCATTTTTTTTGTGCAAAACGGCAAAAAAATGAAGAAAAAAATATTAAGTTTAATGAAGTTTAACTCTTTAATTATCGAACTATCTATTTCTAAAATTATAAGTAGGTATGTTATTTTTCACCCTATAAGCTTGAATTTAAAGTAGTATTTAAAGTGCATATGACATGAAATTTCTTATTTTCTTAAATGAAAGAACTTAAGCTGTAATGTAACTTATTTTTCAGTTTCTTGTTTTTATTGTTTGTTCCCGAGATATTTCAGTTTGTTTGGTATGTAAATGAGTGTGAATATGTCCGCTAATTTATGACGTCATGTTGGTTGCAAGCTCTTCAAAATGGTTGAATATCACTGCTATCATCCAACATGATAATTTCAAACTTCACTCACTGGTAAATGTGATGAAACACTGCAGAAAAACGTAAACAAATATCTACAGTTTTTAGAGTTAATAGATTTATAACCAGTGTAATTTGAGCTTGCAACCAACGTGACGTCATAAATTAGCGGACATATTCACACTCATTTACATATCAAACAAATTGAAATATTTCTGGAATAAACCATAAAAACAAGAAACTGAAGAATAAATTACACTACAGCTTAGAGAGTCCTTTCATTTATGAAAATAAGAAATTTTATGTCATGATATGCACTTTAACCTTGAACGCTTCACGAAATGATCATTTAACTTTATATTTAATATATATGCTGTTTCGATTGTTTGGCAGTAAACAACGTACATGTACATGTTGAACGACAACAACGTAAAAACTTGCTTTAGATTTCATAATTTCCCATATTATATATCTCTTCTTGTCATTTCTTTAAAGTAAAATTTTAAAAATCGCTTAAGGTGGCTCCCTACAGTTAGTACAGTTTAAATACGATTTATATAGATCAGACTTCATCCTCGCGACCTGCGCGTGGAATCGTGTTTACTGTTCGGCAAAAATATTGAAACAAGCCGTGGGAAGTTTTTTGGCGTTTTTTATCTACAAAGAAAGCCCCAGTTTTTCATTATAATCCTATTTTTTTCTGAATTCGAACAGTACGTATGTTATTATCGTCGATTTCAGTTCACTTTTCAAGACGCGGTTGCGAAGTTCGTTCCCAAGTTCCCAATTACGTTTCGAAGTTCGGAAGTTGGGCGGGAACTTCGAAACGAACTTCCGAACTTCGAAATGAACTTCCGAACTTCGATTTGAACTTCCAAACTTGATCGCGCCTAACATAGTAGGGATACATGAGACCGGAACGAAGTCAAACCAGGACCATTTCGTTTCGGTCATAGTATTATCTAATAGTATAATAGATGTTTACATGAGACCGGGACGAAAATAACTGAGACCGGTCTCAAGTCATTCCGCCTGCTGAACCGAACCGACTGACTTCAGACTGGCATGAATCCGAATCAACCGCCGCAAAATGAATTAAAGGATAGTGATTTTCAAGGCTTCGAGTTGTTGTCCTCGGCCGTTGGCATGGAATCAATGAACACTAAAAAGTAATGTACGTTTAGCTCGTTAGGAATGTTTTGTGTACATACGATGAATACAAGGAATGCTCAAGGTAGATTATTTTTGTTGCTTGTGTAATACTAGTGCATGACCTGTTGAAATCAGAACAGATTAAAGAATTTATCGTTGTGTTGACGTTTTACATGTACTCTCATGATTTACTGTATAAATACTGTATAATTACTGTGTGATAATATAAAATGTGTAGCACTTGCATGTTACATTAATATTAAAAATATTGCAAAATTATGTGCACTTGTTTATATATGATCAATGCAGAGTATATCGACACATTGTCATTGACAACTTGAAGCTTTATCACCTATACAGTATCCCAAAATATAGTGAATGCATTTATACACAAATCTTTCATAAATAGCCACAAAATTTAAAGACTACTGCCGTGAATGTCCAGCTGTTATCATCTGTAAGGCATCACTAATGCATAGTTCAGTATACTTCTCGGTGTATGTAGTATATTTGCGCAGTACGGTTTTCATGAAATGAAAACATTGTTCGCATGTATTGAAACAAGGATGGTAGGGTGGCTGATATATCAAATGCGCACGTCTCTCATCGTGTAGCATATCTTTCTGTTTCAAGAGGTATCACACTAAGTTTTTTCTATGAATATCCGAGGTCACTTTTTAAAATTCTACTTATACATGAATTGCTTGGAACATTTTCTGGGAGGCACACGTTATCTTTTTTTAGCTGTTGTCGAATCTCTTTTGCGTATATTGAAGATTTATTAATCTTCGTGTATTCAGTGTACCTGATAACATCATCAGTTCGAGCAGTTCTAATACCAACACGTTGTGGAGATCGAGGTTTAGTTGAACCAGTGGTTATCCACAGATCTACAATATTAGATACACTTTTGTATGGTAAAACTAATTGCCGAGATATCTCGGCAATTCCTTCGTTATTCCACCACTTCTCTATAATTTCCTGCCTGACTTTGTCAGGCAAAGCTTTCCCTTGTGTCGTATACGAATTCGACATGATAGGGACCTTAAGCAAACGGGACGGCGAAGCTTTTTAGGACGGCTATTCACACAATGATATTCCTGATCTCGTACAAAAGAAATGAATAATTAAAAGTCCCACGGGAGTTAGAGACGTCTTGTTTACAACGCAAACATGTCAGGACGCGACAAGTGAAACTACAAATTTGCTCAGCAGAAGCGTTTTTAACTATAAAGCCTTTGTTTTAATCTCTTCAAACTCAACTCAATTCATATATACATGCAGTGGATAATACACAACAACTCTTCTTCGCAATAATTTACATTATTTGAAGAAGTTTGTTTTGGCTGTCGTCTTAAGGTCCCTACTATGTTAGGCGCGATCAAGTTTGGAAGTTCAAATCGAAGTTCGGAAGTTCATTTCGAAGTTCGGAAGTTCGTTTCGAAGTTCCCGCCCAACTTCCGAACTTCGAAACGTAATTGGGAACTTGGGAACGAACTTCGCAACCGCGTCTTGAAAAGTGAACTGAAATCGACGATAACTAGTTTAACCTATCTTTTAGTGTGTTTTTACGTATTTACGTTCAGTATTGTCTTTCATATTGCTCAAAATTTTCAACTTGTTGTTTTGCGAGCTGTCAAACTGAAATGACACTGTCTTCTATTAACTCTTGAACAGTAGTGAACTGTTCCCGAAACTTATAGAAGTTCTGTCAATCAATTCAATTTACAGGTATCGTTTTATCTGCTAAATCAAATAAAACAGTTATGAGTTGTTTTATATGAAAAGTTAAACTTGTAGTTCGATGTTTTGAAAAGTTTTCACACCGATTTTAACAACAAAAACAAATGTAAACTAACACTGGATTTAATACAATGCCTATAATAGTGTTTTTTATTAGTATTTTCAAGATTAATATTTTATTTTCATATCAAACAAGTCAGAAATATCTGTTTTCTTATGTATTGTAAGCCAAAAAGTTGAAATCACTATAAATCAACACCGCGGAAAAACGTCTGCGCATGCACCAACTTATGAAAATATGGCGGGGAATTTGAATACAATTTCTAAAACAAAAACATGCTTATTAATTGGTTTAAAGTTAGTAAAACAAACGAGAAAATATAGCAAATGGGTAGACTAGACATTAATTGAAAGCGTCCTGGCATTTAAAGTATGGAATGAAATATAATTCATGTAAAAAATTGTTGATTTTAACGGACACGACTTCGAAAATATTTGCAAAATTATTCAAAACAAAAATTCAAACTCAAAAGTTAAGAAAACTCTCGAAAAGTTAAGCTTCTTAACCCACTCAAATTGTAGAATAAATCCTAAAGTTTAATTATTGTGAACACGAAAATTTTTTATATTTGGCGACACAGTTTTTTTTAAAGAAATGTATCTCAAACGAAAATTCGGAAATTGTCGTTGCTTAGTTGATAAACAAAATGTTTCAGACGATAAATTTGTCAACAATCACCTTTAGTTCATGTTCTTGTACAATACAATTCTTGAACCTTCTGGCTGTATTTATTCCTAGTTTTTAGAATGACATGTTTATTTTCGCGCTCGAAATCTGGCTGTAAAGACGCACAATGAAGTCACTCCTTTTTACCGCCATTTTGAGCCTTCGGAAACGTTCGGAACAGCTTCTCATCAAGTTCGCAATACTATTACAGGTAAGGTTGACGCATGCGCAGACGTTTTTCCGCGGTGTTCTATAAATCACACGCTACAATTTACACACATGCGCAGATCGTGCTCATGTCGAGTCGATTTTTTTTCATGCTGGCCACGCCGATTTTAGCGATGATTTTCTCGTGTTTTCTTCGGTGAAATTTTTTTAAACTTTGTATTTTTGTTATACAAGACGAGTGGTACAACATATCCAAATTTTAAGAAATTCTACAAATAACTTTTTCTGTAACCGTCATTCACGAATATCTCGAAAAATTATTTGTAAATTCCCTTCAAATTTTGATATGTTTTTCCTTTATGGACCATAAATCTTCAAAAAAAATTTCAGAAAAATTCACTGAAGGAAAATATAGATATTGTCAATTTATTGTGAAATTAGACAATAAAAGTGCAAAAGATTAAACGTCATGGTTGCCATGGCAACACAAACACTGTTTTAATTTGTTCATAAATGGACAGCACACAGCTTCTGAACTTTCCTGGAAATGATCATATTGCCTTGTCTTAAGTGTATCTAATATAAATTCGGTTCAAAGCGAACGATACTCAAAATACAGTACCTAGAATTTTAGAGAACTGTAGGGAGCCACCTTAATGTTTACAGTTCATTGTATGAAACGACTTTTCCATATATTTTCATTCTTTTCAACTGAAATTTTGGCAGTTGGTTCATTCCACTCCTGGCAGTCCGCCATACTTTGAGATCAGTGAGATGACCATCCACTACCCCACTTTTGAAACCGCTAGCAGCAGCCTTCCTTTTCCCGGTGTAATTAGCCGTGCGGAATTAGCACCTTCTCCCTGGGCTTACTCCCAGAACGGCGCTCTGTTGGCTCGGGGATAAAGGCAAGCAGTTTTACTTGTCAAGGCGAAAATGTTGAGCATGAATGGGTTAAATAGGTTCACAGGTTAACCGTTATATAACCCGTTATTTCTTGAGGGTAAAAACTGCACAGTGCCACAGATTTAAAGAGGGTGTTGGGGTATTGCAACAATGAATACTGATACCAAAAAGATAATGTCGATACATTGATATTTTGCTCGGCTCGTAAAGCATAGTGTTATACTGTTTGTTATTAGCATGACAAAATTACTGGATGCTGATTGGCTGAGAGGAGTACAATTATTTCATTAATTATTTATCTTCTGTAATCAGTGGCAAATACTGCAATTTCATTGGTTTACAGGAGTGCGATTTGAGCATTAATCGCACCTTTTCTGAGCTGTAATCGCACTCTTGTCTACAGCCAATGAAAATCAGTCTAGTATTTACACTAGCCAATCAGCACTCAGGATACAAACTTTGAATTTTATTTTCTTTATTGCTGTAAAAAATTCAAAATGGAGGAATTCACAAATTTTGCCCTTTTAATTTTTAAATCAGCCCTCGAAAACCGTCAAAATTGAGGTCGGAAAAAAAATGCCGACCTAAATCTGACCTATCTCGGCATTTTTTAAAATCTGTTTCCATGTCTTGGAGCACTAGTAGCCTGCACTAGTAATCACGTATTTACGAATCATTGAAAAGTATAAATGTCACGAAGCCTTTTCTTTTAGAGTTTTACCTAAATTATATCATAAATATACCCGTTAATTCTTAAACCTTACACCAAAGTGCATCGAATTCTATAATCGCTGACTTTTTAACAACTATAAGAACCAAAAAGATTCTTACTTTGGCTGAATTAAGGTCGGCAAAACATTGCCGACATGGGAGGTTGATAGGTCAGCATTTTAATACTGAAGGTCGGCATTGCCGAATGCCGATCTCGTTTTCGAGGGTTGTTAAATTATATATTTTCTGACGAAAATGACCTACCTGTTCATCCAGCAGAAGACACCGAACTAGACACAATCCAATTCAGATGATTAATTGAACTAAAGAACTTCACTATTTTGAACACGTTATAAACATACAAACATGGCTTCCCAATTGTGTGTTGAATAATTCAAACAAATGTTGTCATGTGGTTATACCGGAAATAATGCCCGGAAGTTAATAATATGTTAATTTGATTATATATGATAAATAATAATTCAAAATTGTACTATTTCACTAAGAATTGTCGTGACAAAAATTTAAAAATTATATTGAATTTCAACAAATTGTATTTTTCTGCTTTTCCCCCTTAAACAGTTTGATTACAGAAGATAAATAATTAATAAGTAATAGAACGAATTAAGTCGTACTATTAATGCCATAATCATACTCGTGATTAACAAATCAACCTCCCGCTACGCGGTCGGTTGATTTTGTAATCACTCGTATGATTATGGCATTAATAGCACTCCTATTCGTTCTATTACCATCATTAATTTTCAACATGTACCTCTAAAAACTGTGAACAGTTTTGTCTTCTTTACCAAGCGGCCCGCGATCAAATAACACAAAATTTAAATAGGCAACGTGGACAACGTGCATGATGAATTTCGAACAAAATGTAAACAGACAACACTGTCAACAGGTGCATGATGAAGTTATATTTTGGTTTTTAAAAGGACCAAAGAAGACAGAGTCAGAGTTTTTTATACAGGTACGAATTGAAAATTAATACTCCGTCTTAAAAATTAATCACGAAGCGTACGGCTGTGCTCCCTTCTGTCTGTGGTGATTTCACTTTTCAGTCGTGTTGAAATTTAATATTTCCCAATAAGCAATAGCATGGCAAGTTTCGGATCAGTGACTCAAAATTCCGCTTTCGTTTTGTGAAACACCTGCATTGTTTCCGCATTTTCCTAGAAATAGAATGTGGGTTTCTAGGAAGACCATGAACACGAGCGTCGTTTTAATAGTTTCAAAATGGCAGGTGCTGGAAGTGGACTTGGCAGAGGCAAACAGAAGCTAATTGCTGAAATTAAAGAAGGAATAGGAATTATTGTTGCCAGTGAAGGTGGGAAAATAGATGCCAGTCTTATCAGGAAGAAATATGAAGATCATTTTGGTAAAAGGATTGCCAAAGGAACGAAAATTGCAAGTTTTGTCAAGGAACACATGAGTGATGATTTTGAAGTAATTCAAGAAGGAACGCATGGAAGCGTTGCTGTTATCAAGTCTAAGACGAAACGAAAAAATGCAAAGAGTGTTGAGGTACCAGTTGGTAAAACCACGGGTAAAAGTAAAACAAAAAGTGACCGTGTACCTATGCAACCTCGTTCAACCATAAATGATAATGAAAGTGACACTTTTACCGAACCAAATTTACGAAGTGTCATTCCCACTAGTGCCACTGGGTCAAATATGCCTGCTTCCATTCACACTGAGACAAATATGCCAACTGCAGCTCCAATAAAAATTGACCCAGGTAGTAGTAGGTCAACCAATTCAATTCCTTTTCTTTTACCAACATTACCAATGGCACCATTGATGGCACATAATACATATCAAAATCACTTCCCAAGTTTACAAGCCCATGGGCATGGCCAACCAACTGCAGTCATCAATCATCCAATTCCAAGTATGCAATACCTGCAGCCCCACCAAAATCCTATAACTAAAGTGTTTCAGCAAGTCAACCATCGTGTTAATTCATCCACAAAGGCACTTGATAAGCCAAATGATACAGCAGTCAAAAATGAGGTTGATAGAATAATAGATGAATTGGCAAAAGATCATCATGTTAAAGTTGATTTGATTCAGAAGAGACTTTTTGAAAGATTTAAAGTGCAGAGATTAAAGGAACTTGGCAATTATCGTAAGACGGAAGATATTCCTGGGATAAGAGAGCTGTTAAGAAAGCTGCGTGAGGTAAGTGTTCCCATGGAGTATGATATGGGATATATTTCATTAGGGCAGACATATGACTCTGACTGAAAGAAGCAGCTAGGGAACATTTCTCTTAATAATATAGGCCCAATTCATAAGATATTGTGGGTTCCTTGAGTTCCATTAATTTCTTGTCCAATATATTATAATTTATGGGAGCTGCTGGAATACAAATTAAAAAGATTTTCTGGTCAACGGAACCCGGCCTGGCCTTTCCGGCCACCAGTCACCCCAGATGTAAACATTATTTATAGGGCTATGACTATACTGTTGACAATTACTACCAATCCATGGCTTATTGAAAAGAGTACAAGTTACAATAGTTTTACTTACAATAAAGTACTGCATTTTCTATGATTCCGGAAAGTACCATATGTCACCTTGGCAGCTATAGAGCCTTAATTGCTTTCATGATTTAGGATTGCACCGGAACTTGGTTTCAGCCGGAACTAAACAAAAAAGGCATGGCCGGAACCGGAACTCTGTCATTTTCAGAGAGGTAGGAACTTTTTTGTGTGTAACAAAAGTTCACAGTACGAAGAAATTTGGACTACGCAAGGAAAATGTACATTTATTATTAAACACTTCATTATGAAGTTTAACATTTGTCAATCCTTTTATTCTAACATTTGCAAGCTCTCTCCTTGACGACTTGAAGTGTCTGCCTGTCTGGCAGCAGACAAAGTAACGTATGACTATATATGACTTAATAAATCAGTTTTGGTTCCAGCCGGAACTTCCAACCAGAACTTTTTTCCAGCTCTGGTCAGATCCGGTTCCAGCCGGAACTTAAAAAAATGGTTCCGGTGCATACCTGTAGATTTTATTTTTGTGGAGGTAGCCAATCTTTAAATGGAGCTAGACTATGCCACATTCTCGTACCCAGAGCCCGCCTTATACACACGATCAACAGGGCATGACAAGGACGCGGTGTACGAGAATGAGTTTGCCTCAACAGTCAACTGCAGATCAAAATTTAGCCTCTGAACGAGAACAAAATGCCAAGTGTGTCAATGTCATGTTTATGCGCATATTCTGGGTATTTCAGTCTTATTTAATACAGCGGAATATAGAAGTGCATTCTGAGAATTCTTGCAGTTATTCCAGTTATTCCAGTTAGTCAGTAACTCCTGGTTTAGATAACAAGCTCCAAATGATTTTTGGAGTTAGCAACACAGCAAGTAACTTCAACCTTACATGTATGTACCTAGCGGCTATAGGCTGACTCGCCTCGCTATACAGATACTTTTTGGAGTTAGGCAGTAACTCAAGGCTTAGATACCTTGTTTTTTCATGATTTTTGGAGTTATACGTAGCTCCAAATGATTATTGGAGTTAGCCAGTAACTCCAGGCTTAGATGCCTAGCTCCTAAATTATTTTTGCAGTTGTATACTTAGCTCCAAATGATTTTTGGAGTTAGCCCTTTAGAGCTTGGAGGTAGCGTCGCTCCATAACTTCCTACTTTCTACAGGCATGTTCCGGTGCACCCCTATCATGATTGAGACTAATTGTCACTTATACACATTAACAAGGCTCGATATCTATAGCCAAGGTGGCATACTTTCCAGTGTATTACAACAGGTTTGAACTATATACAGTCATTAAATTAGACTGCAAAGTATTCATTAGGGTTCTATTTGTCATTACTCAGCCAAAATTTTACTCTAAGAAAGGGCTTAAGCATTGGGCTGACACAATTAGGCTGATAATGAAGTCTTTTAATTTTCCACCTCAAAAAGACTGAAAGTCAAACTAGGCATTAGTAGGCACCACAGGGCCATAATTACCTTGTACGGCTGAGGCACACTAATTGGTTACCAAACTTACCATAAATTCTGTAGTTAGTCCTTCTCAAATTCCCCCCCCCCCTGCCCTCTCTAATATGGCACCACCCCCTTTTAGAGCAAGATCAATTTTTTACATCCCCTCTTTTAATTAACCCCTATTTACCATTAATTTACCTGAAAATTAATTCATGTTTTTTACTTAGTTGTTTTATAGTTCACTTAATCAATTAAACTTCCTGTTGACTGTCCACTCTCCTCTGAGCTCCTTAATAATCAAACATGTTTGAAATAAATAAGGGCAATTGAAGCAAAGGACACCCCCCCCCCCCCCCCCCCATACACATCATATTATGGTTAGACATAAGGTTGATGTGTGTCAATTAGCCTTTCGCACGCCGCCATTTTTGGGGTACTCTAATTTTTCATAAGCGATTATAACAATGTGAAAAGCAATATTTCAGAACAAACTAACTATTTACAATCATACACCCATAAAATTATAAAATGTCGCCGTTACGTGGTGTTACGCTCGCAGGATTGGCAAAAAAGTACCCCAAAAATGGCGGCGTGAGAATTAATATACTCAAAAAAGGACTTAATTCCAATATTTTAGCAAATCTCCAGAATACAGCCAATCAAAACGTGTGTCTTCATCCGATTTTTGTTGGCTTTTCGACTTAAAAATACGAAATACTAAATACTCTATTATAATATTTTCCTAGTTACGAGTTTAAACGACCACAGGTTTTCATGTATCTGCGAGTGATTTCCCATGTTGTACAGTATATTAACAAGATGTCATTTTTTATAACAAACTTATATAAGAAAACTTTATAAGAAAACTTATAAAATGTTAAAAATTTATAAAGAAAGTCATAAGAAAACTTCCTATTTTGTTTTTCATATAAACAAGATTGTCAAGACAGTGTAGTTGTTAATTAGTTTGTATTAGTTTGGCAATGCATTATTATAATGTACACCAAACGAAGATTTTTGTTGCGATTTTAGGTGCGATTTTCTTCTGATGGATATAAACGAGTGAATGAGTTATGAATGTTGTTCAATACATAAAGTTTTCTTATTCTCTGTCCACCAAAACGAAGTCTTTGAAGGTCTTCTGTCAACTTGGTACTTTCTTAGTAGTTGGACGAACTATTTAAAAACAATTAGAAAAGTATTAGCATTGGTTTGCAAGAAAAATCACCCTCACGTTAAACCTGCTGACATGCAAAAAGACTTATGTTTTCACCAAAATATACGGTAATTGCATTTTTATCAGTGAAGCAATGAACCAACCTTGTCAATATTGATAATGCAATATCAATAATAAAATAACCTGCGAAATAACCGGCGTTTCCGAAGGACGAACATTTCACTCGCTAATTAATATTTTTTTCCCCCTCCCCGCTCACCAGCGGGGAGGGGGTAAAAAATTTCCGGAAATAGCATCTTTCACTAACTTTCGAAATAATTTACCGTAATTTGTAAATTTTTCCATAATATTTTCGTAAATTTATCAAAATTTCTCCTAGCACTATTGCTTTTCAATCTGAGACACTCAAGTATTTTCAAAATTTACCCAACGAAATTGTATGGATATACCCGATGAGATAGAGACTGGGTTGTCGCACTGCCCACCCCCCAGGTAGTTTCGTCCCTGCTCTCCAAAAGTTTCCTGAATTGATAGGGGGGTTACAATCATAAGATATCTATGGTTACAATATGATATTTTGGAAATTCTAAATTTTGTTGGGGTTTTTTCTAATAATTGTGGGACAAACATTCAAAATTATGCTTATTAAAAACAATTGCCGTAAAATATTCTGACGGTCTCAAAATGGTATGTAATTCAAGGTTTCTGTACCACTTTTTGAAGATGCAATTATAAAGAACATTCCCGTTTAAGATTATGCAACGTGCAAAAATTATAGGGGGGGGGGGGG
>CACRXK020000673.1:0-50628 GCA_902702795.2 Paramuricea clavata | reverse complement strand
GGGGGGCACAAATTACAGAAGATGTCAACTGAAGCGGAAGTGGGAAGGTTCTTGTATTTTGACTATAAAAACCGTATATCAAACTGCAGAATCTCCCCCAAGGGATTTCCTTAACCCTAAAATGTTGTGACTATGCCACATGACTCACGATGGAATGGCTGTTCTGGTGTAGATTGTATTTTGTACAAGTCATGTCACATATGGACCATATGGTAGAAGAATATAAAAATCATGTCAATATAAACATGCTTTCTTTTTCTGTGTTGTACAAGCTTACCAGTGAAGCCTACCCTTGCCGCCCGCAAGCAACTAACCGAATCCCACACGGCCACACCTGTTTTCTTTTTTCTTTCAGGCTCTCACGCCAGCCAAACCATAGGTTGTTATCCTCTTACAGTAGAAAGTTGAAGATTTTTAAAATTAATAGCAAACCAAAATTACCAAATTGATATATTTTCAAAATGAAGGCATGTATACAGAAGACATTTAATGGCGTTTGACCAAACTGACACAGGCCGAATTTAGCAATTTTAAGTTAAATTGTAATTCCCTGGGGTTTTTGCGCCATATTCCCTAAGAAAGCGCTATTGGAGTATTTTTAAACTCTGTATTTTATTTCCAGATCAATGCATCAATACAAGCATTTGTCATGGTGCGTTCAGTGTGCACTCTCCATGAACTGGACAAATATCTGGCAAGTCTTTACTCTGGAGCTCAGGCTTATGAAGACTTGAAAATCGGTCCATTGGCTAAACATCCTCTTGTGTACGAGTATTTCAGATTTCCATGTAATTTAGACCCGCCGGAAATCACTACTTTGAAAGTTATGAGATATTTAAAACTGTTCATGTCAAAGAATGGCTGGACTAACAAAGTTGATATGCCTGAGTTTCTTGAATATTTAAAAGAACAAATGAGCTGTGAAACGCTGTACGAGCTTGGCGTGAAAATAGACAGCGTTGGCCTCGTCATAAAGGTAATACTTATTGTGGACATGCACAGGAAAACGTCTTAAAAAAACCCATGAGTATATCCTCTGTACTATTTGTCTGCGATTTAAGCATCGTTATCCGAAATGTCATGGGAGGTGAAAACAAACTTTGACCCTTTCTAATGTGTCATTTTGATTACAGGGGTCTATTCTCGTCCCCAGGCTACTAATTTGCGTCGCTTGGTGGTTTCTAGACCTGCATACCAATTTCTATTCAAAGACGGCTACCAACTACCAAAAACAAAAAAAAAGCTAAAGTGTCACGGCAGAGGGTCAGCTAACTCAGCTTGCCTTGGGCTCACAACCTCACAGGGGCCGGGATGGTACCAAAAATCAATTTTTGGAACAGGACCCTATTAAATTTTTTACTT
This sequence comes from Paramuricea clavata, assembly GCA_902702795.2. NCBI lineage: Eukaryota > Metazoa > Cnidaria > Anthozoa > Malacalcyonacea > Plexauridae > Paramuricea > Paramuricea clavata. The sequence continues at coordinate 49,266 of CACRXK020000673.1, read as the reverse complement.
TTTTATTAGGCCCTCCTTCAAGGACGGGGCCCAGTTGAGGGACCCTACCAAATATAGCACTGCTATAGGTGCCCTTGACCAGAGGGAAAATTTTGCTTAACCGCCACAAAATCCCTTAGCGAGGCTTGCTTTCATCCTGAAATTAATAATTTTCATTTATTTTGTGTGTGTTGGTGTTATGTACTCAGGTGAATATGATGTTTGTGATGTTGTGATGTGGATGCACACTCAGAGTAACATCACAAACATAATTTTCATTTACTCCAGAAAAATTGGAGTGTGGGGGTTATTCCACCCCTCACACCCAGCCGGTACGCACGGCCCTGGTTTTGTTATGTGACGTTTGAACTAAAGTGGTTGACTAATCAGACGAAATTAGCAGATTACGTTTTAGCCCAGGGTTACCGCTAAACGACTTTTGGACAAACCCTCCAATGTTTAAAAGGGAAAACACAAGGTGAAGGAAAGGGCAGTGAAGACCAGAGCAAATAAAGAGGGAGGGAGAAAAGCGGAAAAAATAAAGAAAGAATGAAGGAATGAAGGGAGGATTATGGAGGGCGGGAGAAACGCAAAAATATAGAGAAGATACAATGAAAGAAATATAGGAAGAAAAGAAAAAATACGAAACGTTTGAAAGAGAGAAACATAGGAAGAAAGAAAGCGAGAGTGAGAGAAACAGAAAAAGAATATGGAAATAAATAGGAACAACGGAATATAGATATAAGAACAATATATAGGAAATGAAGATACTTCATGAATAAAAAAGAAAAAAAGATAGCAATAGTTGAATACGCATATATGGATGTAGGTAAACAGGTTACGCTTATTTTATGATATTTTGTTGTTGAAGAGTATTAAGGGTTGTTGCTCTGCCGAAAGTGCAACTAGAAGAGAAAATGAACAAAGGATGTTGAAAGAAATTGGCGAAGAAATAGAACAACAAATACCAAAAATCAAGAAACAATTACTTGGTTCTAATATACACGATCCTGATGCCCTGGTGAACCGATTCCTAGATCTGTCGCCTGTTGAAATATTGAAGAAACTTTTTGAATATTGTGAAAAATTCTTTCAAGGGAAAGCCAAGACGAAGGTCACAAAGTTTGTTATGCTGTGCAACTCTGACAAACCAAGTCGCAAACTGTTTCAGTTAGCATTACATAAAGCTTGCCGCGATCTCGTCAAGCCTGTGGATGATTTCCGACGAGAAAATAATGCAAAGAATACAGCTGACATGGTTGAAGAAACATTACAGACTGCGAAACATGGTGACGATTATGGTGGAGAAAACCCCTGTCCTACGCAGGGTGAGTTGGCTTAGAACATATTAAACGTACTATAAACATAGAAAAAAATGTAACGCAATTATTTCTAAAAAACAGGAGAGTTATAAACAATATTTTTCATATCTATAGAGGAATTACTGCATGAAGTAAAACGGTGGTTAGCTGGAAGGTCATCGAAATCCGTTGATTTAAAACTGCTTGCAAGAGTGGAAGACAGGGTCCTTAGTCATTACAAAGGATTTACAACGTTCAGAGATCTCGGCCAAGGCTCGTTTCTGCAATTTCTCTCAGAAAACAAGGAATTGGAAACACTGATTTCTATTTCTGCTCATGCAGAGGAGAGTGCTCTTGGTGTAAGAAAATCGGACGTTATTGATCTCTTACAACAATGTGGTGTTGACTCTGAAAAGGTGATGCTTAAATGGAATATTGTGGATTTATCAAATCTTTCTGCTAGTTTCTACTCACTCTTTTCCCTTTGTATACTTCTATTCTCTCTCCCACAGTTCATCCCCTTTCAGCTTCCCCATTTCGTGTCTTTGTCTTCTTAACTGTTTGAAGAGGTTTCTACTTAAAAAACACCAGATTAACTTCTTCACGTCAACAAGAAAGTCAATTTTTATTTTTAGTTTTCTATCCTTAACACCTTCTCTTTTTCATTTTGGTAGCTCTTTCCTTTCCATTATAATCTGTAAAATATTTATGAACTGTCTAAGTGTCTATGCCAGTGTAGGTAGTGTCAATAATATAAACAAGCTTTCGTACGTGGCAACCTCGTTTGCGTACGTGGTAGGGATGCAACTACCTGAAAAATATAAGGGGAATTTCGACGTTTCGAGCGAAGACCCTTCGTCTGTTATATTTGTATTAATATATTCTGTACTGTGATTTACATTTTTTGTTTATACTTTGTTTTGACTAAATCCATCTGATTGGTTTATTTTTTTGTCACGTGATCGCTTTTATATTGTTAGTATAAAGCTCATGTAATTTTCCCCGCTAGTAACTCGAGACGAAGGGCCTTCGCTCGAAACGTCGAAATTCTCCTTATATTTTTTCAGGTAGTTGCATTCCTATCAACGAAAGCTTGTTTATATAAAATATTTACCCCAGTGTAGCAACTTATATTTTAATTGTAATTTTTGAAATATATTTATAGCTCACAACATGAATCATAGTAAATGCAATTTATGCTTTTGTGTAGACCAAACTATACAAAGCTGTCCGTGCGCAGTACAGCAACCTGAGTACCAACCTGGACGAGACATCATTAGATGGTTTGGTTGCTCGAGCACGTGGACAAGGGAGTCAGCAGCATGGTAAAACGTCAGTAGTATATGAAGCATGTTTAGTGGCTGATACCTTGGACACTATCTATGTGCGAGGTCCTGATAAAGACAAACAAAAAGAACATGTCGGAGCCTTGGGTTATCAAGACAAAGATAATGCTCTCGCGTGCTTGTATCAAACACCTTTACTGGAAAACATTGTAGCATGGTCTGAATGGCATAGGGTTTTTGAACCTATGTTTGGAAACCTTAAGTCATTTCTCAGAAATAATTCATCTGACCATAATCCAATCAAAGTCAACGATAAGGTTTATCCACGCGATCTCCTTGCCATGGAAACTTCAACAGGATCCTTGCTAAGGATAACGCGTATAACTTCGACAGATGTTTTCTTGAGGTGTGCAAAACGTGGTGATGTGATTGGAACCTCAGGTCACCTGGTCTCGTTGGTGTTTCAGTACGGAGGAGTGAAGAAAGCACCGCTTGCGTTGTTAACCAGTCACATGAAAGAAGCATTTTTATCCTTAAATGCACAGTCGAAAGCAAGTGAAGAATCGACTAAATACGTCATTAGATTTGCAGTCAAATGTTTATTACGTGTCCCTCCACTGATGCGTCACGCTTTGGCCATGAAGGTAATGTCAGAATTTCTAACAATGACAAGTACACACGTAGGGACGCGATTTGTTTTATAATAGCAAGGATATACAACTTTCTAATAATTCGTCATGCATTTTGTGACGTAGAAACCATGACATAGGGCCTACATATATATAAAACTAACCGAAATACCTCAAAAACGAAACAACGGAACGAAAAACTGCAAAGAAGTTACTCTATAATTTTTTATAGTTTTTTTAAATAAGACAATAAAAATGTTCGTTTCAAATGCACTTTAAATCAACCAGTGAATCAACATTGCTTTTATCATGAGCTAATAGAACATTATTGTTTATTTGTATAACAGATATTTATTGAGCCGTTGAAATTTGTTTTTGGAAATGGTCAAACACCTGGCTTGGTTTTGAAATATTGTGAAACATTTGATGAGAAATCTATGGTTCATTCACTTGGAATTCATTTTGGTGTTTCTGAATGGCAGCAGGATTTTAAGAAGAAATTAGAATTCATTGACTCACTTGACGAAGAACAAGAGGAAACAGATGGCATAGCCATAGGAGTAGAAATTGAAGTAAACAAGCTGGAAAATTTGAATGATCAAGTGGAAAAGGTAGTTAAATTGTACCTATATTGGAGTAATATCGCGATTTGGGGGCATTTCATTCGATAGAACTAATAATAGATGGGTTTTTGTAGATGAAATATTTAAACGGAATATTTATACCGGGTGTCCCAAAAAAAAACTGCACACTGTTTGATTTCATGCAACGTAAAAGCTATAAAAGTTATCGCAATGAAATAAAGATCACTAACTTAGATTTTGATATATAACACTTGAATTTACATGCAATATTGAGCGAGATACAACCAAAACAAAAATATTATTTAATTAACAAATAATTTTTGGCATTTTCTAAAACAGTAGTTCAACATTCAAACATCAATAGCGCAGTCAATATTGCATGTCAATATTGCATGTAAATTCAAGTGCTATATATCAAAATCTAAGTTAGTCCTTTCTGAATGCAATGATCTTTATTTCATTGCGATAGCTTTTACAGCTTTTACGTACATGAAATCAAACAGTGTCAGTGTCCAGTTTTTTTGGGACACCCGGTACATTTTTAGATTCTTACCAGAGGGCATTGATTGCTCATGATTAGCTCTAAAAATGTATATAAATTTTCTTTCGACTATTCCATCAAAAAAACCCATCTACTATTAATTTATATTGGAGTTTACTTGCAAGAAACGGGGCGGCGGAATTAGTGATTTTAAAACGAAAGTGATTTGAAAATATTTGTAGAGTGCATTTGGTCTAGTTTCCTAACCAGGTATAACCATGCCTCGAGAAAGTAAAAACTCTAAATGCTTAAGCTTTTTTTCCATTCATCGCAAGAGTGAACTCGCACGCAGGTTGCGAGTGCTTTCATCCAACCACAATGCTCGACAGTTTATTTTAATTACATGCAAGCACTCGCAGCCTTGAGTCGAAAAGAGCCATAATCTTAATCTTATGCAAGTCAGCAGATCGAAACATGAATCTCCGCCACTGCCTTCTGTCCGGAGCCAAATCTTTTTCCTCCTTCCAAGTTCTTTCAAATCTTGTACTAACTTCCTTTCTTCTTGCCGCCCTCTGACACCATTTACATGCAACTTTGTCACTTTTCTGGCCCGTTCTACCATTTGCGTAATAGACTAAATTTTGATCTAGACAAAAATTTCATCACAGCTTGAAAGAGCATCACAAAATTAGTAATATTGCAAAGTTTCGTTGCAAAATGTTGTAAAATGCGGATAATATAGCCTTGCGAAGTTTGCAATTTTCAGTCATTTTAGATTACAAACGGGAAATTGACAGCCCGATACGCTTTGAGGCTGTCAATTTTCCGTTTGTAATCTAAAATGACTGAAAATTGCAAATTTCGCAAGGCTATATTATCCGCATTTTACAACGTTTCGCAACGAAACTTTGGAATATTTCTACTTTTGTGATGCTCTTTCAAGCTGTGGTAAAATTTTTGTCCAGACTTGTCTAGATCAAAATTTTGTCTATTACGCAAATGGTCAATTGTATTGCTGATCGTTGATAGGTGAGTATTTAGAGTTTTATTGCAACATTGTCCGTCTTTTTCAGGAATCGACTAACGCTCAGAATGAATCGATTGCTGATGAACAGATGATAGACCAGGATGACATAAGTGACCATGCTTCCTCAGGTATTAATCTAATTTCATTGTTTGATTGGTTGTTAGCCATGGTGCACAGGGGAACAGATGATGCATGTCATTTCTACTACCGCATAGCTGTACCCGAATCACATCTCTTGCTTTCACGTTAATAAATCAACTGACAAGTCAAAATGGCGTGCTGATATTTTTCTTGCATCGTTTTTCTTTCCTAAACAAAAGGGTCACGAGCTTCATGATTTTATATTGATTTTAATTTCAGTTTTTTTATGTAACCATCTCTTAAATCATGCGACTTCTTATATCATGTATATAGATGGAAACGTCGAGTGTCCCAAAGACGATGCACTCACGAGTACAAAGGAACAAGAATGTCGAGCTGTTGTTGATTCCATTCGTCGTGATGAGTTTGGTATAGGTATTGAGTTTCCTCCAGAACACAGACAAATGATGGAGAACCAAAGATCCCGAGAAGGTCGTGGTTTACACAGATTGTCCAGTGAGTTGTACTCAAAAGACACTCACTTTGTGCTGGAGTTGGTACAAAATGCCGATGATAACCGTTACAGCGATAATCTGTCACTTCCTTCTATTACATTCTTTGTCAATGTTGAGAAGATCGTGGTTTTTAACAACGAGGTTGGATTTGAAGAAAGAAATATTCGTGCATTATGTGATGTCGGGAAAAGCACCAAAGGAAAGCAACGCTATGGTTACATTGGTAAGTATTTTGTAAAACCATTTGGGTTAAAACCATTACGATTTCTTTATTTCACTGTATTGAATTGTATCCTGAAAAGCAAAACAAATTAAACAATAGCAAGCATTCATGCTTTCATGCATTCATGTAGGTGGAGGGTTCCTGAAAACAGAGACAACAAATTGTGAGAAAACATTATTTACATCGACCATATTAATAATTGCATGTGCCTGCTGTAATTGTTCCGCACATTCCCCTATAAACTTTAATTCATAATTTATGGCTTAATCTTTCTATAGAGACATATATCTTCATCAACCAACTCTTTTTCTTTATTTATAAGCTGTTCCTTAGGTCTTTCACAAAAGTAAAGTTTTATTACCCTGTATTAAGGCTCGTTCACACTTACCAGCTGCTGGAACTTATCAATCTGATGGAAAGTCCTGATATCTTTCAAGTTTGATATTTTCCTTGGGTACTGCACTGGGTTGGTAAAACTGAAATGTCTTTTAGGTGAAGGAAATTCCATCTACTAGAAACCCATCCACAGTCTCCCTATTTGTTTGCCATTTCTGTAGTTTCCGAGTCCTTATTTTCGACAACTCTCTGAATTTCTTCGGTCGAGAAAGACGCTTAAAAAAGAATCTTCGGTCAAAAAGTGCTAAACATTGTGAATAATTTAAAACAAAACAACAGCTCAACAACAAAAAATTCCCGCGCATTGTAAATTTTGACGCAAGATACCGCTTTTGGCCAATCAAAAAATGAGAACAGAATAGAATGAATAATAAATAGGGTCTAGCTATTTTGCGGGCCGCGGGCTGCGGGTCAGTTTTTGCGGACTGCGGGTCAGTTTTTGCGGGCTGCGGGTTAAAACAATTGCGGGCCGCGGGTCAAATTGCTGGCCTAACTAATTTTTTGTTGCATGCCATATATGGCATGCAACTTTCATTGGTGAGCGTACCGGTCACGTGGCAAATTCGTAAAATACGACAAATACCGAGTTTTTCCGACGAGCATTTCATCACTCATGCTCGATGAAAGGCAAAGAAAAATGTTTGAGTGTTCGCGGGAAATTTACATAATTGAGCGCCTTTAAAAATAGATCAAGGTAGATAAAGCTTTGCAGGTTTTAATTTTCCTTATATTCTGTTATTTGTTGTGATTCTGGAGCAGTTGTGGTCGCAATAAAATATTAATCATAAAATGAATGATTATTTATCATGCAGTCGTTTTTAATATTTATATCGTGAAGCCTGGCTACGCTATCAATATATACTATATTGTGTGCAAAACTTCAAAACTACAGTACATTTTGTAAATAACATGAAATATATTAAAATATCAAACAAAATTCTCATTATACTATTGAAATTTAATACAACGAAATAGTATTCTACGTCGATAATTTCAATCATAGTTTAATAATTATTTTCAATCTATAGTAATTCGCCGTTTCCATGTTTTTTTTTATACTTTCGATAAAGCTACAATAAAGCTAAATTTGTAGGAAATAACATTATTTAGTTATAAAATAGTATAAAAGGAAATCTAACAGTCAATCGCTTTCGATAAAACCTTGACCTTGTTTATATTACCGTCGTTTGCAACTAACGATGAACAGTCGCTCATAAAAACATTGCCTATTCGCGTGAGAATCTTAAGTTTTCTTATTTTGACATAATAGCTATTTTTCAATAAATATATTGATATTAAACTTATTGAATCAATATTTTAAGTTTCAGGCCAGTTGTACCAAAAGTTATAAGCGGTAGCGCATTATAACCAGGGCACAGAAAGGGTCATACAGAAGCCCAATTTCTTGGTTTTTCCTATGATTTTCCAATGATTTTGGCGGTTAGCACTTTTTTCCATCCAGCAAACCGCCCTATCGATTTTCTAAAGTCGCTTTTTTGCATTTTTTTATTAATTCGATTAGGGTTAGAGTTAGGGTTGGGGTTAGGGGTTAGAGTAGGGACTAGGTGTAGGGTTTGTGTTAGTTACATAGCCATTTAAAGGCCGCTTTCCACTTCAACCGTATCGTACACGCGTAAAAACGCTCAGGTTGATGCAATACTGATGAAAACAGGATTGAACAATGTTTTGCTGCCCACATTGTTCATAGCTGTCAACAATATTGAACAATATTCAGGCTCAACAATAGTGTTCAATATTGTTGACAAGTGTGAACAATGTGGGCAGCAAAACATTGTTCAATCCTGTTGAGCAGCGGGCTCGGCGTTTTTTGCCGTGTACCGAAACGTAGCGTATTTCTTTGTTTCCTGAGCGCTAGAGTGGAACTAATGATTTCAACACAAAAGAAAATGCTACGATACGTTCGAAGTGGAAAACAGGTTTAACACCTCTTCTCTCTTCCGAAAATGACGTCAGGTCAGTTTGCTGGATGGAAAATAGTGCTACTATTAGGATTGGTGTACAGTTATCCCGGTCGAAACAGGTTTTAATGTCTGGTACGACTCATAAACTGAGATTCCATGATATTACAAAAAGAATGCATTTAAGGAAAAATTCGTATGCATATGATTACGAATAACATTAGACATAGAATATACTTCAAAGACAGAAAATTTTGAATAATATTGTTATTTTCTTTACATTTTGACAATTTTTTTTAAAAAATTCGTCAGGCCCGCAACTAGACCCGCGGCTTGCTATCGTGTTAGCATTTTTCTGCCCGCAGCCCGCATTTTTCTGCCCGCAGCCCGCAATTTTTGGCCCGCTGCCCGCAGTTTCGGCCCGCAGCCCGCAACCCGCAGAATAGTTAAACTCTAATAAATATTCTAAATTTGTCATTGTTCAAATGTTTTATTTATAAGGTCAAAAAGGAATTGGTTTCAAATCAGTGTTCAGGATAACGGACACTCCGGAGGTTCATTCAAATGGTTATCATATCAAATTTGATGCTAAAAGTGGTCCAACAGGCTACATCCTCCCTCATTGGTGCGCAGCTAAGACAGACGAGAACGCAGCTTTAGATGATTGGACAACACGCATTGTTTTGCCATTGAAGGAGGAAATGAAAGATGCTCAGAAAAGAACATTGATTGCTCGTTTCCACGACATCCAGCCATCTTTGTTGTTGTTTTTAAGACGGTTGAGACAGATTAAGATACACGATGAGGTAAAAATTACGAAGTTTCTTCCAATGTTGCCTCGTTTTCCGTTGTAAACTGAAGCAAAAGGACTAGGATTAGTATCAGGTAGGATAATGAGATTAGGGTCGGAATGAGAATTGGGGTTACGATTAGGCTTAGTATCAGCTAGGGTGGGATAACAGTGTGGAATATATTCGGATTAATTAAGGATTAGGGTTAAAAATTATACACAAATACTAGTTTTCATTCGTGGTTGTTCTTTTCCTTACAGGTTTCGAACACAACTCGTGAGATGTTTCGACGTGATTGTGGTGACAAATTAATTGAAATTACACATTCCAAAGGGGTCGATCTATGGTTTGTGGTGAAGAAAGAACTTTCAGCTTCATCTGTAAGTATATACTATAGACCCTTGTAAAGGGTGGGAAATCTTAGAAGTCAGTTAGACTTGGGAAAGGTGCGGGGAGGAGGACGGGAAAATAGAGATTGGAAGAGAGAGAGTTCTACTTTGTGGAAGAAAAGATGTTAAAACTAATTGTTTATGAATTAAGCATTTTGGTTAGGTTCGCCTTGGAAGTTGTTTAGTACTAGTTAAAACATGAGCAGCCGATCTTTATCTGATATAAAAACTCGAGCCGAAGGCGATAGTTTGTATATCAGATACAGATCGGATGCGAATGTTTTAACGTACTCAAAAAGTGATCCATCTTATGAGTTCATTTGCGAAGTAATTTTAAAAATAAACATTGTCTAAGCCGAGAAAATCAAAGTTGAAGTTTATGTAAATCAGGACTAATCTTTATCCGATTTACAAACATTGGTTAAACATTAATTTCTTTTGAATTTTCTTCATGAATTATTAATTTGAACATGAATTATTTTAAGCATGTTTAACTGGCCTAGTTTGCAGAGAAATACGGAAAACATGACTTCAGTACACATTATACAGGGTATGTCACAAAAAACTGCACAGTTCGAAAATTTCCGCTAAACTGCAAATTCCGTAAAATTTGTGAAAACTTTATGCAAGCATGGATAGTTGGAGTATATTTACCATTAAAATTATTTCGGAAAGTAAATTTTCGAGTGCAGGAGGGTTGTTTTTAAAAACCACTCTAAAAATGGCTTGCGCACATTTTCGAACTGTGCAGTTTTATTTTTGTGCAAATAATCGCCATTCGACTGAATTTACGACTAATGAAAGCATAATTATAATCCTGCAGCGCACACCTCCGAGTAGTGCAAAGGATGATGCCATGGCATTGTATCTGGAAAAACTCAAAATCTGCCGTCTGATGTAGCCGACATGCATAATCGTGTTTTGGCAATAGCAATGTAATTTCTTTGAATTGATATCTCATTTTTTAGATGAAAGAAGATATTCAGAGTACAGAAATAGCTTTAGCGTTTCCTTTACCACCACGCAGTGCAGAGTCCGCTATATCCTTGGATGATGTCAAAGCTTTCATTCAGGCGAAGGTAGGTTACCTTGGTCTATTTGAAGTCGCCCCATAAGGAGTCCTGTCTCCGTCGGTCTCTCGTTGACTGGCATCAATACCCACATAGCATGCACTCACTGAGCAAAACAGAATAACCGGTCGGAATTCTGTAGTTCAATTCCTGTCCGTTAGAGGGAATTTTTTGTAAGGTTTGTATATTGCTTGAGTGGTAATAAATTGTTTGTTTTGCTCATACATTTTAGCTGTAAACTCAGGGAATATTTTTGAATTCCCCGCAGGAATGAAAAATGTACAGAATCTAACAAAGTGCTCTTTTGATCCAGGGAATAAAATTTAATTTTGAACTAAACTCGAGTATTTAAACTGTGTAGTGGGGCGAACATGAGAAACCGCTAACGAGTTTGGAATTTACGGAAAGTTGGAAGCCTCTGCATGCGGGGGACAGAGGCTTGTTGGATTTTTTGTATTCTTAGAATCTTAGCTGTGTCCGAAAAGTTTCAATATTACAGGCAAGACCTATCCTGGAATTCCCCTTAGTTGCCTGCGGAGGACACTAGCCTAACTAGGCGAAACCTTACATGAAACACATGAAATTTACGTTTTACTAATTTTTTTCTTTGTTTTTCTTTTAGTCGTTAATCCAACAACCAGTATTTGCCTTCCTTCCCTTACGAAGTTATGGATTTCGTTTCATTATTCAAGCAGACTTTGATGTTCCTTCATCGAGAGAAGATGTGGATAAAGACAGTGCATGGAATCAATGGCTTCGACAGGAAATTGCCAATCTTTTTGTTCAAGCTTTTGATGATTTTAAGGTGAGAAACAGACGACCTCGCAAGCCAGGGGAGAGAAGGAAGCGGAAGTAAAGGGCCTGGCTAAATTAATAAATTTTGTAAAAAAACTATATTTTAGATGACATTTCAAATCCGACTAGAGGGATGGACTAGATTTCAAGTCCGCGCAATTTGATCAATGACATCTCATACGAATAAATCACTACTTAAATTGAGGTGAATTAATTTTGATCCAGTCCAACGACTGAATTAATTTTGATCTAGTCCTAGGACTGGATCAGTATACTTCACCAGATATCCAGTTAATTCATGTGAGCAAACTAAAGAATATGTTTGGCTAATTTACTAATAAATGATTAATGAGTTTGAGATAGTAACATGAATGACGAGCATGGACGTTGATTAAATAATAGTTTTAATGGCCAACGTTGGAAAATCGACCAATTCCGAGTTGCAATTGCACATTCATCTGGAAATTCAGCTCGAAAAAAGAGATGATTAAAATGAACAAAACGTTAAATTAAAATTCTCTGGCACTCTTGATTTACTTTCGCCCAAGGTTATATATCTAACACCCGTTAGCATTCCATTTTTGCGCGTTGTAACTTTAGAATTACTTTTGTAGATTCACGATTGTTTCCTTGGCGTGGCCTCGATTGTACAACTGTTACAGTTTATACCCTTGGAAGATGAAGTTTTGGATTTCTTCAAACCAGTAACACAAACCATTCTCGAGGGAATATCTCGAAAACAATGCATTCCAGTCATTGCTAAACACTCATCCAATGACACCATATTTGACATGGACACTAAATCAAACCACTCGGAAACAGCTAGAGATAGTGAGATTGAGATCGAGTGGGTTTTTCCATCTCAAGTTGTGGTAGCTGAAGATTATTTAATTGAGGAACTTATCAGGGACCAGATCCTTAACCGTTATCTTAGCAAGTACTACCTACATCCTGACCTCAGAGCCGACCTTCATGCTCCACTGCGCCGAGTTCTAGGAATTGAAACCATATCTTGTCAACATTTGATAGACATTGGCAAAACTATCGCCAGCGAAGTCAAGATTAAAATGGAGACTCAACAAGACGCTGCTACAGGATTCTTCGAAGCGTTTGCACAGTGGGTTGCAAAATGGTTGTGCAGTGTTTATCGGTGTTTGGAACGCGAGAGAGACTGTAGCGATGAGACTTTACATGAAATTGCTCAGATTAATATTTTCCCGCTCTCCAGTGGACAATGTACCTCGATTTTTGATCGACCTGTATTCTTACCGCTTCAAGACACAATTAAAGGCGAACAAGCGAAAAACAAAGGTAAAGTTACAGACCCAACGTATAAAACGTCCTAGAAAGCTTTTAATAAATAACGAGTGCCAAGGTCGTGCTGGGCGTTGCGCACTTTTGCGGTATTGTCAGTACTGAAAAATTAATATTTTAGTGCCTGGTGCCACTCTGTATTAAGGCCTTTCATCATCAATTGAACAGTTTGCTAATTTCCAATGTTTGTAGCTTCAAGAAGGGCAGCCGAGATCGTACATAGAGAAATGCTTTCCCTGCATCCACTGATCTTAGAAAGTCTGGATGATATCGGAAAATCTCAAGTGAGAAAACTTCTGGAACGATTGCAAGTCAAATGTTTAACGTCACGTGATCTCATTAAACATCACATCATGCCTGCCCTTCAGGCAACGCAAAATAAGTCGGTAAGGGAGGATTTTTTTCTTTCAAATGCAATTTAATTCTAACAACGGCTTGGTGGCTATAGCAAGAAGACACTATGCATCCTGCCTCGTACCCAGGCGTCTCTTTGTAAAAAAACAGCGATGCGCATATGACGAGTTTACATGACGTATTGTAGTGGGGAGAGACGGGCGAAGGGGCTGATGGGAAGAGTGCACTTGAACTGGACGCACCCTTCCCAACAGCCCCTTCGCGCGTCGCATGCCTGAATACTTCATGTATAATTATTTAAAGCGCCTGGGTACGAGGCAGCTATGCATCCATGAATAGACCTTTTAAGGTAACGGATGATTACGCTTGTGCTCCCCCACCCCACCTCACCCAATTCACATTGACGTACTATACTGTTGCTATACTGTCATGATAATGTAATAGTCCAGTCAAATCACTATAAGTACATGGTCCTGATCAAAGTAATCGCAATAGATTTTTTTTCAGTGGTAAAGTGTGAGAAAAGGTGTTCTGATTAACATATTATAATAAAAATAATAAAAAAATCCCTTCGGTGGAACATGGTAAAAATCGAGTTTTTCTTACCAACAGAATACCATTGCGGACAAAATGTTGAAATTTTGAAATTATTTTTTTGCAAATATAACCTGCATCATTGAAAAGCTTAGAAAAATCTAAATATAGATCAATTAAATGGTTACCTTGCATTTGCCTATCCAGCCGAAGTTATACAAGATTTAAAATGCCATAAATTTGTATTTTGTGCACATTTTGCGCTATTTTTCCAACTTTGAGCTAGAATAACGACAAACTGGCTAGTAAATTGAATATAACGGTTTATTTGACCTTTGTATACTTTTCTTTAAGCTTTCCAATAATGTAGGTTACATTTGCCTAAAAATGATTTCAAAATTTGAACATTCTGCCCACAATGGTTTTCTAGTAGAAGTAAGAGAAACTCGATTTTCACCATGTTCCACCGAAGGGATTTTTTTGGATTTTTAGTATGTTAATCAGGACACCTTCCCTCACATTTTACCACTGAAAAAAATTCTACTGCAATTTCTTTGACCTCGATCTGGTCACAGATTGACTGGACTATAAGCATGGAGTATAGAACAAAGATAACCAAGCATTAAAATTATACATGTGAACGGGCACAAACAGATGTTAGCCGATTAGGTCTCGTAATAAAGTACTCTTCGACCAAATTTTACAAAATATTATGTATTTAGTTGTATATACACACGTTAGGCGATGCGTTTTGTTAACCAAATTGCATACAGTGGAAAGAGTGGTAGAAGAAGAAGACACAAGGAAACCTTGTCTTTTCCTTATTGTCTGATGAATTGATGATTATATATTATAATGCAAGTAGTGAGAATATTGTAATGCAAATAGTGAGCTCAGTCCAGTGAACTCTAATAATAACTGGAAGGCTAAGTCAGGGGGGGGGGGAGTTGAAGCCGTGCTTGAAGCTTTTTTTGTAGGTAGACCCAGTCCTTTTTAATTTTTTTTTTCAAAATATGCACATTTTTTGATCAGAAAAATCTTGCCCCAAAATATTAGTTATACTACCAAATTTAATTTATATCAGTAGTATGATAAATGAATTTAATATTCGCAAAGCAAACAAATCACGAATTAGCAAAAAAATGCGAAAAACACGACCATAAGCATGAACGGTCTGAAAAACCGCGCGTTTTAGGCTGCTTTTTCTGAGTTTTTGGAAGTTTAAGATAAAACTAAGACGTCATACCTCAGGAATTTTTTATACCCATGCAAAATACATCTGTATGCGAAGTTTCAAGAAGATTTAACGTTTTAAGGTCGAAAAAAAAGCATTTGAAAATTGACAAAAATATTGCCATATTCAAAGTGCTCATAGTGGCCAACAAGATGCCGATGACGAAAATAACATTACTTGAAAAACGCCAATTTATTTATGTTTATTAGTACAACATAAGTTTTGGGACTGTCAAAATGTTTTATAGTATATATTTTTGAGTTGAACGGCGAGATTTCCTTCGGCACGTCCAAACTTTCGTCATTTTTTCAAAATACAAAAGCAAAATTCCTTACTTTTTGCTGCAGAGAGATGTAAAACAGTCGGAACTAATCTTAAACTTGGTTTAAATCCCTAGTCATTGTTGTATTCCCATGGGAAAAGTGACAGAATTTTTTTCACTCCTCGAAATTCTCCTTAGTCCTTTTGAAAGCTGATTTTCCCGCGCGCCGGCTTCAACGAATCATAGACTTTCATCATAGGAGTTAGCCTTCCAGTTATTATTAGAGTTCACTGGCTCAGTCTTGCACTGTAATGTTTCAGGTCAGCCATCCAGATGTTATGTTCAGCTATATAGTTTACATCAAAGACCAGTGGGATTTAGACCCAGTGGTATGTAACTTGCAAGAACTGCGTTCATGTGCATTGATCAAGACTAGTAAAGGATTTGTCAACCCAAGTTTGGAACCTGTTCACTTCACTGTAGAGTATGGAAACAAAATAAACCTTCAAAAGCAGTTTCCAAGTAAGTTCTGTTTGTTCTTTTGTGAAGATACAATTACAGTTGCGCATTTTTGAAATCTATTTGACAAATATGGTTGAAAATAGAGTCGGTGCTGCTTGTCTACAGATGATGGCTCTCTTGCTCCAAGTCTGCCTCTCAAAGGGTTAATTGTCAGGATTTATAAAGTGCAAGCGGGGAGAATTTTATGGCGAGCAGACGGAAGGGGAGTGCTTGCCCGCCCTAAAATCCCTCCCGGCGGCCGCATTTTCGCGCACTTTTTGATACTCCCAAATAAAAAAAACCCTTTGAGAGGCAGACTTGGAGCAAGTCTAAGTAGGCAGACGTTGGTCAGATCAACTTCAGTGGTGTCGTCCGTGTCGACACTTGTACAGAAGTAAGAAAAATAAACTTAAAGATTTTACCTTATTGTCTGATAACTAACCACCATGCGCCGGAGTTGTAGACTCGAGTCGTGTGACTTGGCTTGACTTGTTGAAGAGACTGATGACTTGTGACTTGACTTGGACTTGGACAAAATGACTTGTGACTTGACTTGGACTTGCAAGAAATGACTTGTTACCAACGCAAGTCAAACGTAAATATCTAGTGAAAATCAAGTTTTCCAAAATCTTTGTGTTGATCGATCGATCGTCGTGTTGTACAATTTGGGCAACGACCTTAGTACATATCAATGGCATCGACAGAATTTGTGCCGGCGTATTTTCTGACAAAGCGTTTTTTTCGCGATTTCGTGGTAAAATTTCTGACATAAAATAACGACGCCATATTTACATATTTTGCCGTTTTGCGTGGGAAAACATGGCCACATGTGGCGATAAAATGACTTGTGACTTGACTTGAATTGACTTGCCACTCGGAATGACTTGTGACTTGACTTGGATTTCGACAAAATGACTTGTGATTTGACTTGAACTCAGACCAAATGACTTGTGACTTGACTTGGACTTGCAGTGACTTGGACTTGCAGGAAGTGACTTGACTTGGACTTGCAACATATGACTCGTTAACAACTCTGCCATGCGCTGACCGATAGTACTTGGATTTACGAAATTCTCACTTGCCTGCACCACACAAATACATTACGTTTTCGTTCAGCAGAAAAAGTACATGTTTATCACCCCCTATATGACGTAACTATACACTGAGCTTCACTAGCTCAGCTTTGGGATATATTTGTTAGATTCAAAGTTGCTTGAAAATCCGCACTTGAAAATCCGTACACACTTCGTTTTCCTATGATATTGAGATGTTATACCAGTATAGCGGAGTGCACACGGTTTATTCACTCATAAAATCAGTCTTTGTAAAGAAGAGCGTCTTAATTTATTCTCAATTTATTTCCGCAGGCGTTCCGTGGACAGTGGTTGAAAATAGCTACATTACATCAGTGAAAGAGTCATGTGATTCTTGGGAGAAATTTCTCTCAGCGCTTGGTGTTGTTCATTTCCTCGCCATAGAAAGAAAAGATGCTTCTTTAAACAAGTGCCAACTGGTTAGTTTTTTCTTTCGTTACATTCTTATTTGCTTTCTCACTATATACCATTATATGCAATATTACACCAGAAATGAGGTTAAAACCAGGCTTTTAGCCAGGCCTGCCAGGTATAAAAAATAGCCGTCCAAAAATACCGTGGGTGTGGCAACCTATCATTATGGATGTGGTGAGAAAAAAAACATGGCACTTGAATTCAATTGTCATATGCTCATAATCCAGCATCTTTTCGACAAAAAAGTATTAAAAACTAATATGCAATAAATAAAGTAAACAGCATTTGACACCTTTTGAGGTATTCAAGAAGTATAACAGAACTTGCAAGTTGCTGTTTAAAGAAAACATTTTCTTAGGCCGTCTAATTAAAAGTGGTCGTCGATCTTCAAAGTTGACTGTCCATAGGACGGATGGACGATCGCCTGGCTAAATGTCTGGTTGAAATAAATTAAACTTATTTTATAGCCTAGTTCAGTTTGGTCATCAATCAGCGACTTTTGGCTTCAAGCTACTGGCAGTTATATAATAAAAGATTATGGATCAAGTGAGCTTGACATATTGTTGTCTGCTGGTTCAAATGATGAGTTGATGAAACTGGCAGAGATTCTAGATCAAAATTGGGATGAAATGTATTCAAAATACATGGATGTGCCATATCTTGATGAAAAAGGCAAAGTTCTTGGTCAAACGTTTTCGTCTTTCTTCTTAAACCTTAGAGAAAAACCCTGGTTACCAACCTGGTCTTTTAAATCTAGTGCAAAACCTCTACAATGTTGTCCGCGTGATGTCTTCATGCCTAAACCGGAAGTCAACAGATTGCTTGGCGACCACGCTTTGTATGGTACTCCGTCCCTCGTCAATGAGAAGTTCTTAAAAGCGCTGGGAATACGAACCAGTGTGAACTTTGACACCCTAGTATCAGAACTTGTGAAATGGGTTGAGACAACTCTTGGAAATGAGGACGGTGGTTTCACTACGAGTCTTGACCACATGACCAATGTCTATCATTTCCTAGAAAGTCAAATAAAAAATAACGACGAAAGAAAGAAGTACTTAGAAGATGTTACTAAAATTAAACCTGTGATATTTGTACCCAGTTTTTGTAATAACACGTCTAGTCCATCAGATGAAAATACCACTCGTAAGATTCTTGGAACTTTCCTGCCCCCAAAACGCGTGTATTGGTCTGATCCATCAAACCTGATGCAACTTTATCGTAAAGAGGCATTCATTTTTACCGATCCTCGAAGAATGCTCGACAGATACTACCCAAACTTAGAAAGTTTCTTTGTTGAATTTCTTAGAATCGACAAAAGTCCAAATTTGAAAGAGTACCTAAACCTGCTAGAGACAATTTCATCTCAGAATTCAATGGCAAGTGGACCAATTGTTGATGATATGATGCGAGTTTACGACGTAATTGCGATTAAGTGTTTGGACCAAGAAAAGTCTACGAGATTTGTCAAGGGGCAGCTTTCAAATTTGAAGGTCTTTCCAACAACAGAAGAAAAATGGGTGTCACTGGAGGAGAAACCATTGTTTTGCGATAATAAATCTCTTGCAAAGTTGTTCCGTGATGTTGAATCGCAGAATAAAGATGATGAAGGAAGTCACGTGAAAGCTTGTGAGGAGAAAGTTCACTTCATAAACATGGGTTTGCAGCCAAGACATCGCAATAGAAAAAGAAATGAACCATTCTCGAACGAGGAAGATAAAAATTTTCACATTCGAAAACGTGTTGAGAAATTCTTCAGAGACGTTTGTGATATGGAAAATCTCTCAGAGTGTGTGTCTTTGGAGATAATTTCAACCTTGGCATCGGAATGTCCCGCCTTACAATTGTTCCTCTTTCTCTGGATTCCGTACATTCAACGATTTGTCTACTATAAACATATGGATCAGCACGACAAACATCAAGAATTGGGAATGCCCACTTCTCTTTCTAATGTGAAATGTTTCAGTGCAGAAGAATTAGAAGTTGTGTATCGTCTTTCAACACATCCAAAGATTACAGTATCGACCAAGAAAACTTGTGGCATTGAAAATAACACTTATTTGACATTTTATGTGACTGACAAGGAACTCAAAGACACCAAGAATATCATTCAGGAACTTGCACAGCTTTTTGTCCGTCCGGAGAATGTTGTCAATTTCAGAAATTTTCTTCATCTCTTGACACAAAGATCGGAAGATGGCATTGAAAACTACATGGAATCGCAAGAACTAGACCCTCTTCCTGATGATGTTACAGAATGGATGGTTCCTGAACCGCCACCAATACAAATTTCGATGCCGACAACTGAGCCATCAGACGAAACCCTCACTTCTCTTGATTCTACGATTTCTCCTGAACCCGAGAGACCTACGGAGATGCAAGAGACGGATAATGAAACGAGAGGACTTCAGTGTTGGCCTCCGAGGGCCCCTGGCCATGGAACCCCTATAGTAAATGGAATAAGAAACAAGAACCCTGCTACAGAACAAATCTTAGCAGCCTGGCCCCCGCCAGCTCCACCGGATGCTTATGTCAGCCCTAAAGTGGAAGTTGTCACTGCTCCTGCTCTGAATGATTGGCAACCTCAATCACAGTATGATCCTAGGCTGGTCTCGGGCCCAACTGCGTTGTCTAACGGAGCGATAAATCCTGGAAACCAGGCTGAGCATGATTCTAATGATCAAACGACATTACCACTTGCGGATGAGAGCCGTTCACAGCCTGCTGTACAAGTAATCCAATCTCAACCGAATGTCTCGGAATTTAATTCAAATGTTAGCGCAAACGAAACCCGCAACATACCCAACACCCCAGCAAGAGTTTCCTATGATGACGTCACTCGTCAACCGCGATATGACGTCACTCGTCAACTGCAATATGTTCGTCCATTGGAACTTGGTAACATCAGAGTTGAACTGGAAGAAGTTGATCTGGGCACAGCACTCGGAGGAACTGAGTTGATTTCTTTAGCGCAAAGTGCTAACGCTGAAGAGATTGGTCGTTGGGGAGAAGAATGTGTTTATATCATGTTGAAAAATATCGAAGTAAATAATCAAGTAATTTGGGTCAATGAAAGTGTAGAGTCGGGGCTTCCCTATGATATCGTTATCAAAGGGAAAGAGGTCGAAATGTTCATTGAAATTAAGAGCACTTCCACTTCGGAGAAACATGTGTTGGAAATTTCATCACACGAAATCAAGTGCGCTTTCGAAAAGCAAGAAAATTATCATTTGTATCGCGTGTATAACGCAGGAAACCCCAATGATTGTCGCGTGGCAAGGCTGTGTAACCTAGCCTCCAACCTTGATAGAAAGGCAGTTTCTTTATTTATACTTATTTAATAGTTTACAATAATTTTTAATAAATATTTCGATAGGTTAAAATGTGCGATAGAAATCAAATTTTGCCATGTATAGCTTAGTACGTTTCCAATTTTATGTAATTGTGTAAAACACAATGTAGTGACAATGACAAATGTTTTAGGTTTTAGGTTTTAGTGCATAAAAGCAATGTGTATTTTAGAATTTTACTGAACAAAATAACTATTTTTTAAAAAAATAGTATTTTATAAGAAGAAAAAAATAATTTTAATTCATCTTCGTAACAATCCGGTTCTGTGATTCATTGGAAATATTTATTAGAATTAAATGATTTTTTTCCATTCCTTTTGTGCCTTTATAGACCTTTAATTATACTATGTCATAATTAGTTCTTTCAATTTTACAGTGGGCCGCCAAGGGGTAGCAAGGGGTGTGGAAAATGTGCGATTCTAAATGGCATTTGTGCAGTGCTAAAACCACATATGTGCAGTTACCAAGCTAACAAAAATATAACCTTAAAATATGTTTGTCGTTTCTGTGTTTGCTCCCGAGAACACCAAAAATATAAAAAAGTTTCTGGGGCAGGACCCCCAGACCCTCCTATCTTCATTACAAAACACTTACCTACTGGGGTGGTGGATCAGGGATGAAAGTGGATCGCGAACAAAGCCCTCCGAAACAATGATTAGAGTGGGAGAACTTAATATTCTTCCCTGTCTCAAATGCAACACCCCCCACCCCCGTCGACACATATTTCGGATAATTTGTCGGCAAATACAATATAAACCCTGAAGCCTCTAAGCGACGGCCCTGCAAGGGCGTAGACATCAAAAGGTTGGGGGACAGGGACACCGGTTTCGAGGGGCACTTTTGGAATGAAAAGAGCACCTAAAAAAAATTCCCGGAAATGTTGGCGACGGAGGAGGAATGGGGGGGGGGAGGAAATTAGGAAAAATAAATGCAATCATAAAAAATGCAATCTGAGCAACATTTTTCACGAAGGCAAAGCGCACTGTCTAAAAACTTGGGGCCTTGCCCCCCCCCCCCCCGTTGCTACGCCCCTGTGGGTTTTTTTGTTGGTTTTTTAATATTTTCACGAAGCTCTCTCACAAAGTGATTTTCAGAAAGGTCCTGAATAAACAAATTTACAAAGAAGATATGCATATAGTACATATAAATGTGAAAAATAAAGTATGTTTGTTGAGGATGGTTAGGTTTTCTGTTAGTAGCGGATTTTCCAAGCCAAAGAATGCAGGAAATACCATTTAAGAGACTCTAGATTTCACAATTTTCTGGTGAATTTTTCACAAAACTTTCACGGTCCTTCCCACCCAATCAACATCCTTTAAAGACCATGTAAAGTCCGTTCTGCGCACACGTTCTGCGCAAGCTTACATTCCAATGGTCGGGACCCGACCGTTGGAATGTTATTAATTATATTTCGTATCTTTTGAACTTTCTTAAATTGAATCTCTAGTCTGTATTCATTTACAAGCATGGCGAACCAGAAGAGTGTTAAAAATTCAGTATAATATATATCTAATCATATTTTACAACTGTACCACTGAGTTCAAAATGTAAACAAAGCGTTTGTTTACATTACGGACTTTACATGGTCTTTAACGTTACGTTAAAAAGCTAATTCAGGTATAAAATAATTTTACTAAAATCCTCTGACCCTGTCAAACTGACAGACCTGCCAAGTTCGGAAGATAAGAATGCGTTCGAGGACTTTAGGGTGGGGGGGGGGCAATCTCGTACCCAGAGTATGCCCGTTCGCAGGTCCCAGCACGGCCATAGGCGTACTGGGCGGGGGGGGGGGCGGTAGCCCCCCAGTTTTTTGGGCAGTCGGGCAATATTCGATCAACAGTCGGGCAATTTTGGTTTGCAATAAAAAAAATAGGTACGCGCTGCGTACATGTGGGTAGCCTGCATTAATTGTTGTTAAAGCTGGAGTAATACCGAGGTTGGAGTTATACGCGCAACAAAATTGCTGCAGCCAAAATTTCTGCAACAAAATCTGATTTAAACGCATTTTAAGTGGAAATGTTGACAAAACATTTCAATTAACATGCGCAGAAATCAGATTTTGTTGCAAGTTGCAGCAATTTTGTTGCCCATATTAGTATATTACTCCACCTTAATTGCTATTGTCAAATTCCGAATTTACTGAAAGAAAGTATCAAGTAAATTGAACAGAATTCAAATATTATACACACATTTAATCACATACTGAACATCAGATATGACAAAAATACGTAAACGACTGTTACGTGCATTTTTCAATAAGCATAAACAGATTTAAGAAGTTACAAAGTATTTTAATGTGTCAAAAATAATTTGCACACTGAACAGACAGAACAGTACAAGGTCTTTAATATGTATACGAAACAAAATACATCACACGCCGAAATACAGACAGTACGAAAAACACTTAAGACAAGAACAGTTCTTGTTCAAGGACATGCAGCATACATCAAAGACAAAGCATCAGGTTTACAGGCTGCGTATATATACAACTTTCGTGAAGTTTTGAGTTTCAAGGATAGTCCATGCAAAGATCTAAGGACGATGTTCTTGTTCAAGGACAGCATACATCAAAGACAAAGCATCAGGTTTACAGGCTGCGTATATATACAACTTTCGTGAAGTTTTGAGTTTCAAGGATAGTCCATGCAAAGATCTAAGGACGATGTTTCCGGCGGAGTTTGAAAAAGATCAACATATACTTTATTTAGTGATGATTGAATTATTTAAACAACGACATAATCGATCTCATATATATATTGGTAATGACATTCAATTTGCTTTCAATATTAGACAAATATATCCCAAAGTAAAAAAGCGCTAATATTCCACTGCCTAATTTAATCCTTGCGTAAACCGTGCTTGGCTTTCTATTTGTGTTAACTTTGTCTTACACATTCGACTAACCCGATTCCAATGACGTGGCCTTACAAACATTATGTAAGCAACGACATACTCGATTCTATATACCTATATGTTCGTCATTCGTCAACATTCCTTCGATATAGACTAACGTAAATATGTCCAATCGTCGCGCGCTATATCACTAATTACTATATTTTTCTAATACGTATAAAATTTTGATCAAACTGATACGTCGTGTTTAAATATGACATTACACGATATAAAACAGACCCCTTGCGCTAATATTAACCCCAATGACCCTTGTACAAGCAGTGATTATAAAAACAACGACATATTCGATTCTATATGCGTTGGAAATGACTATCGACCTGACAAAACATATTACAATAAAGACTTTACTAAGAATTTATACACATCTCTGTACGGTATGAGCGTTAGTGAACGGCTATCTTTAAAACAAGGAACGGGGAATCGGGGAATGGGAACGGGGAATAGGAACAGGGAATGGGAACGGGGAATGGGAATGGGAACGGGGAATGGGAATGGGAACGGGGAATGGGAACGGAAGTGGGAACGGAAGTGGGAACGGAAGTGGGAACGCGAACGGCAATCATATAAAAATCATCATTTAAAAAACGAATAAGTTCTTTGTATGTTTGCATGGTGAAAAAAATATAATTTATACTCTGTCGCTGTAGTATTTTAACCTTAAAACCCAACTATGCTAAGTAAAACTCCCTAGTTAATACAGCTGTCTAGTTCTCCTCGAGGTCACGTTTTTCCCGCCGGAAGTGCTAACTCCCGGATGTTACACTCCTTTTTCTCTGGATTAAACCCAGAGTCCCTGCAACATAACATCTAAACTAATAATGTCAACACTATAACCTAACAGTTTATAATCCCTTAGCGTTTTATACTCTAATTTTAATGTAATTACTCACGAATAATAGTCCGGCGTCTGTCTATCTCTTTGCGGATATCGGGCTGCTGGAACTGCATTTTCTTCGCTAACCACTTGTTGGTCTGGAACGGGTTGCTGGTTGATATCTGGATCCATGACGTCATTTTCGTTTTCTTCGTGTGTTTCTCTATGGATCACCTGATCTTGATGGCGATGAACCTCGCGGTCGTCTTCCAACTGTATGGTATAGGAAACTGGCCCGGTTTGTGTATTGATCACTCCTGGACACCACTTTTGTTGTTTTCCATATTCTCTCGAATATACTAAATCACCTGGTCGTAATTGTCGATCCACTGCATGTTGATCGTGTAACTCTTTCTGCTTCTTCTGTTGGTTCTGTACTCTTTGTCTTACATCTGGATGTAGTACGTCCAAGCGAGATCTTGGTTTTCTGCTCATAAGCATTTCCGCTGGTGCTATCCCTGTGGTTGAGTGTGGCGTGATACGGTATTTGAAGAGAAACCGAGACACTCTGGTTTCCAAACTTTCCTTATTTGACATCTTCTTCATCCCTTCCTTAAACGTCTGGACCGCCCGTTCTGCAAGTCCATTGGAGGCTGGATGATAAGGAGCAGTCCTTCTGTGATGAATGCCGTTTTTCGCCAGAAATTCTTCGAATTCTTCACTGCAAAAATTACTACCGTTATCACTAACAATTGTTTTAGGAAGGCCGTGGATTGCAAACGTTGATCGAAGTTTTTCAATTGTTGCTCTCGATGTTGCCACATTCGTTGGATGCACTTCGAGCCATTTTGAGTACGCATCGACCATGATGAGGAACATTTTCCCCAAGAATGGACCAGCATAGTCAATATGAATTCTTTCCCATGGTCGGCTTGGCCATTCCCACGGGTGCAGTGGCGCTTCAGGAGGATTCTTTCTATTTATCTGGCAGTTGTTGCACGTTCGTACTTTGTTTTCCAAATCGTTATCCATGTTCGGCCACCACACGTAGCTTCTTGCTAGACTTTTCATCTTACATATTCCTGGGTGGGTTTCATGTAATTCGTCAACCACTTGCCTTCTTCCTTGGGGTGGAACAACCACTCTGTTTCCCCAAAGTATACAGTCGTCTTGAACACTCAGCTCGTCTCGTCGTTGAAAATATGGTTGAAACTCCCCATCTGGACACTTGCTAGGCCAACCTTGTTTAATAAATTTCAAAACTCTAGCAAGTATAGGAGTTCTCTTTGTCCAGTTCTTCACTTGCTCTGCTCTTATTGGAGTAGTCTCCAATAGTTCCATGAGTAAGATTGTTTCTTCAGGAACTGGTGTTGAACCTGGGGTGTCTGGCAATGGTAATCTACTGAGGGCATCAGCATTTGCATTCTGAATTCCTTCTTTGTACTGAATGGCGTAGTCATACGCAGACAAAATTAAGGCCCACCGCTGAATTCGAGCTGCAGCCATTGGTGGTGTCATTTTATCCGGATGAAGTACCCGCTCAAGCGGCTTGTGATCTGTCAGTATGGTGAAATGTCGACCATACACGTACTGGTGAAATTTCTTGACACCAAATACAATGGCTAGCGCCTCTTTGTCTAGTTGAGAATAGTTTTTTTCAGCTGCGGACAGTGATCTCGAGGCAAATGCAATTGGTTGTTCTGTGTTGTCTTCCATCCGGTGTGACAAAACAGCCCCCAAGCCATATGGTGAGGCATCGCAAGCCAGTATTAACTCCTTCTCCGGGTCATAATGCACCAATAGATGTGAGGACTTCAATAACTCTTTGGATTTTCTAAATGCCTCTTGGTGCTCTTCACTCCATTTCCAACTTTTCCCTTTTTCCAACAGGCTGTGCAGTGGTGCCAGAATCGTTGATAAATTTGGTAAATACTTTTGGTAATAGTTGATCATTCCCAAGTATGATCGAACTTCAGACACATTCGTTGGTGCCGGTGCATTGGTGATGGCTCTGACGTTTCTCTTGGACTGGTTGTATTCCTTGGCTATTTATCTTCTGGCCTAAATACACCACCTCGTTCACCATGAAGGCACACTTCTTCTTCTTTAGGCGTAACCCATGCTCTGACAACCGTTTTAGAACTTCTTCTAAATTTGCTAAATGTTCCTCATCATTCGAACCAGAGACCAAAATATCATCCACTCGCACAACCACGAAGGGAATCTCCTGCAGTAGGTTTTCCATAGTACGCTGGAAAATCCCAGCGATTTCTCTCCACCACTTAAAGTGGCAAAAAGATCTTCTGCCTTGGGAATCGGGTAATTGTCTAACTTTGCAGCTTGGTTGACAGTTACTTTATAATCCCCACAAATTCTTATCGACTTATCATCCTTAACGATTGGTACGATTGGCGCTGCCCAATCTGCAAACTGGACAGGCTCTATAGTTCCCTCTTCTTGCAATCTTTCTAACTCCTACTTTTTCCCTCAATGCATAGGGAACAGGTCTTGCCTTGTAATACTTTGGACTTGCATCCTCAGCCACATATATTTTGGCTTTGGGACCAGAAAATGTTCCTAACTCTTCATGAAACACTTTCTCATACTTCTCAAGTAACTTATTAGCTTTGGCTGAGGTATTCTTGTCCTCTTTTAACTGAAATAAATTCTTCCAATTTATTTTAATCTTTTGGAGCCAATTTCTGCCAATCAAGTTAGGGCCCTTCCCCGTTATGACTAGTAAAGGCCATACGCCTTCTTGATCTTCATACTTCACCGAAGTCTCCACCTGACCCAACACTTTAACTTGCTCTCCCGTATAGGTATTTAGTCTTACCTTTGACTCCTTCAGCTCTAGGTTTGGGTGTGTTTTCTTCAATAATGTATACGTATCCTCATTCATTATACTAACTGCAGCATCAGTATCTACTTCCATCTTTAGACTTTCATTGCTCACCAGTACATCAACAACATATGGCTCAGCTTGCCCTTTGCCCAGACTATAAATCCCATAGTTGTCGTCTTCCTCTTCGATCTCGTCATCCTTCATGTTTAAATAGTTGCTGCTAGTGCCTGAGTTAGGGTTGTCGTTTCGTTGATGTTTTCCAGTCGCCTTAGTGTTGCTTCGACATTTTCTTGCTATGTGTCCTTTCTTGTGGCACAGGAAACACTCAGCATCGCGAAATTTGCATTGTTGCGGGTCATGTTTACCCCCACACCGACCACATTCAGGCTTTGACCATGGTTGGTTTCCTTGTCCTTGGTTGTCCACACGGTGTAATGTTGCAGGTTTCTCAGTATTTATATTTGCATTGGCCATCTGATGTGTCAAATCTCGTGCATTCTTTACTGCAGTCTCCATTGATGTAGCTATTTTCATGGCTTTCTTAAAGTCGAGAGAACTTTCTGCTAACAATCTACGCTGAATCTGTTCGTCATTTATTCCACACACCAACCGATCACGTAACATCTCTTCTAAGGTACTCTTGAAATCACAATGTTCTGAAAGACTTCTTAATTCAGCTACATACGAAGCAATTGACTCACCAGGTTTCCTGAACCGAGTATTAAACTTGAATCGTTGCACTATTGCCGACGGTTTTGGGTGTTGATGTTGTTGTACAAGTTCTACTAGCTCTGCAAACGTCTTCTCTGACGGTTTATTCGGCGTGATTAGGTTCCGAATTAACTTATACGTCTTGCTACCACAAACACTCAATAATATCGCTCGTTGTTTATCTTCGTCGTCCACGCCATTTGCTTCGAAATAAAATTCCAACCGCTCAATATACTGACTCCATTCCTCTTGTGAGTCATATTCTTCTAGTTTTCCATGATTTGCCATTTTATCTCGTCGCCAAATGTAGTATTTTAACCTTAAAACCCAACTATGCTAAGTAAAACTCCCTAGTTAATACAGCTGTCTAGTTCTCTTCGAGGTCACGTTTTTCCCCGCCGGAAGTGCTAACTTTTGATATTTTCAGGTACAATTTGCGTAATAAAGTTATTATTTGTGTGAAATGATAACCATTTTTGTAAAATATACAGTCAATTTACATCCAATTTGTTTGCGAATTTGCTTTAGAAAACACCAGAATTGCAGTCCTTGAGCTTCAAAAATGGAACAATTTTTGGGGGAGGACCCCCAAATCCCCGTTTTCTCCCGAAACTAAGCATGACAGTGCAAGTCATTATCACAAGAAGCGTTCAAATTTCAGGTAAAATCCTCCGACAACCCCAACTTCAGATGCTTTGCTATGTTCCTGTGGACTGACGTGTACAATAGTCGAAAAACTAAAAAACATTTCCCGAAGGGATTTTTAAAATGGCCGAAAAAAGACAAATTTTGAGCCTTATCCTAAGCACGCTGTTGCCATGGTAACAGACTTTCAGCGCAAAAGTAGTAAATTGCAATGTTCAGGAGAGCATTGTCAATGTGTCCAATAAATTTCGTCTTTATGTCATGTAAAGTGAAGAAACAGGAGTTTTCTGGATACAAAAGTCTAGTATAATGCAAAAACCCTATGGAGTCACCTTAAAATGGTTTTTTATTATTATTTTATGACTTTTAATCACAGAAATCACTCGTGGTCATTCGTGGTCACTCGTGGTCATTCGTGGTCACTCGTGGTTACTCGTGGTCATTCGTGGTCACTCGTGTGTACTTTTAGACAAGATCATAATTCATAAATTTCCTGAATTAAAAGTTTAACGGAGCATCAATACCGCGCCTTGTCCAATTTGATTCACATTAAAGATGTATTTGCATCTTGCTATCGGTTATGGGAAGAGTTTAATACTCCAAAGTTCTAGCACCGAGAGTAGCACGACGACTTGGCAAAAGCCACAATTTTCTGGAGAAACCCATCTTAATAGTCATTTGCAAATTGAACTCTTTCATTGATTCTCACGTCCGTGAACTAAGAAAGCGTGGATGACTTCACTGTCAAACGAAGAAGACGAGAAAGCAATACTAGATGGAGAGTTTACATTCGTATTTTGTAATCCCGAGTCTATTATTCGAAATGCGAAATGTAGAGAAATGGTTTCATTTGAAATACACAAGACAAATTTGCTTGCTTTTGTATTAACAGACAAAGTTCACGTCGGCCCATAGAGGTGTGTTTAATAAATTTAAATACAGATTTTTTTTAATGTATATTGCAGGATTAAATTGAACGGTATATTGCAAGATTAAAGTGAATGAATATAAATATATATTTATATTAAATTGAATAGATGTCATGATGTTTTAAATTGAATGAAATTCAGGAGAATGAATATTGCTACAAATGGGCAGGCATGCACTGGACAGTATACATGCGATATTTTTAAATAAAACCCTATCCTATCTAGACGGCCTGGCGTCAAGGATAATGATTGGATAATATTTTTAGAATATGATGCATTAAGCCATTATACATTTTTTGCATTCTTTATCCGAACCAGGAATCGCTAACAAATTCACCAGAGGTTTTTCCTTTCTCTTCGCGCGTTTTCTCGCATTTCGCGTTCGCCAAACCTAAAAAAACCTCTGGGCCAGGGTATCCATTGTTGAGCGGGCAATATTATTCACTTGTACTTTGCATTTATCTAAATCCACGTTACCTCATTCAGTCAGTCACGTTCAGCACTAGCTTCTTAACAATAAATGTTATTGGATGTGATAAATCATGTACGTGCTATATTACTTCCCTAATATTGTATATTGTACAAATATCAAAAACAAAATATTTTGTTGAGACATATTGTAGTGTTAGGAAATTATATTTATAAAGATATATTGATTGAAGTGTTAGGAAATGGGAACGGCAGGAAATTAATGACAGCTTTAGCAGTCCTTTGAACTGATCGCAAAATGATCAACATTCACTGTCGACCGAAATAATATCGGAACATATTTGGAGGAAATGCATATCACACTAAAATATAAAATTTGATTATCGAATATTGCTTTTACTCAAGTACGATTTGAACAGACTATACTTCTGACACGAACGGAATTATATATAATCGTGTAAAAAATAACAGTCTGATCAATTTTATTTACATTCTGCCATGATATGGCTTATATTTATAACGAACTCGATATCTGCATAACAATCTCTTTTGTCTTTGATAACTTCCGACTTTTAGATCTTGAGTGGAACAGACAGGAACAGATCTTGCTAAATCCACCCTTTCGTCTCGAAACTCACATTAGTCTACAGAATTTGATTTTTTTTTTAATAAAGTACATAATTCCTGCCCCAGACGTTGTATGTGTTCTTGTATACCACAAAACAGCGTGTCGTGCGACAAGCTTGTTTGATCAAGTACGCAATACTTGTTTGTTGTGGGCAGATGTTTTTTTATTATTTTACTCACACTGCGCATGCTCGCTGCCACAAGTTATTATAATACAGCTTAGTGAATAGTGTGTAGCGCTTGCTTTGGAGAAGTGTTGCACTATGGAAAGCCAGGAGAACGCGAAACCTTTGCCTCCTACGAGTGTGGTTGACTTGAATGTTGGTGGTCAGCTATATACGACCACCCTGGGAACTTTAACAAAAGACCCCAGCAGTTTACTCACTACTATGTTCAGCGGAAGTCAACGAACGCCAAAAGATTCTCGAGGTCGCTATTTTATTGATAGAGACGGAGTTTTATTTCGATACGTCTTAGACTTTTTAAGAAATCTTCGCCTTACATTACCTGATGGTTTCAATGAGCTGGAGCGCTTGTTAGCTGAGGCTGAGTATTTCAAGGTCAGTGCGATGAAAGAAGCGCTCGCTAAAGAGACCAAAAGTCGCACGAGTGTGGAGAGAGCGAAGAAAAAAACCAGCGGGTATTTGTCTGTCTGCGTACGAGGGACATACGCGTTTGGACGTGACGGCGTTGCTGATGTTAAATTTCGTAAATTACAGCGAATTCTGGTGTGCGGTAATGTCGCATTGGCTCGTGATGTCTTTGGAGATTCATTAAACGAAACCCGAGATCCGGCCAGGGAGGAAATAAGATATACAAATCGATTTTATCTCAAATATAATCATCTAGAAAAAGCCTTTGATCAGCTTGCTGAAAAAGGATTCCAAATGGTGACAAGTTGTGCCGGAGGAGCAGGTTATGACGCAGAGAGCGAGGAGACAAAATGGAACCATTTCAATGATTATATTTTCTATAAAGAATGATACTTTCTATTACTTTATATTGATGTATAAATACATATATAGGAATATATCATAGCAACACTGCCAGACAACGTCGAACTGTACAAGCAGGTGGCAAAAAGACGAACGCTGATCAACAATGACAAATGTATTTATAAATATTAAAGCGATGACCGATGTATAATTTCTTAGTTATGAATTTGAAGTAATAAGACTTGATATATTGACTAGTGAAGGCTTTGAATAATTTTCGAGATGATTTAATATGACCAGCAACAAAGACTGAGTTTGTCTTCTCAAGTATATATGTTCCCTAAAAAACACATAAAGTGGACATTGTTTACAGTCATGCATAATTAATGTTCTAGTCGATAAAGAGCTTGCTGTAATTCACGTTCAATATTCGCTCTGTATAACTCTCATACTAATTATTATCTGACTTACTCTTCCACACACAGCCCGAAACTCGTATAAACCGCTCTATACATTAGTCAGTTAGAAGTGATTTTCGGCAAAGGAAGAAATTTAGATTTACATCTGTGTTTTAGTAAAGTAAATGTTTCTCGATCTGCATTAGGATCCAAACATTAAACGTGTTCATATTATAGATACCTGTACCGGAATTACTGGGACCATAATATAATATTGTACATAAGACATCTGTCTACATACTGACTAGTGGCACCTTTATACTTGGCGGAATATATCTCAGAACCAATAGCGAGTTTCAGTTTTCAATAACTCCGGCATTGATTTTCTTAACTCAAGTAAAGCGACGAATTTTATTTCTTCAGTCTTTGGGTGAAACACGTTACAGTCTTTGGGTGAAACACTTTACCCCTTAAGATTACCGTTTTTAGTCTTTAACATGCACTGAAACGAGTCCACCAGTAAACACAAATTCAATAGTTTCACCCCAGATAAAGATCCCTTTCAATCGCAAATCCTGCAGCTGCACCAGCATATATTAAGGGCCATTAAGAAACTAATTAAAAGCAAAAGAAGTAAGATAAAATTGAAGTTAAATTAAGATCATACCAACTAAAAATCGTAAATTTGGTATGTATACTTTTTTGCAAACTTTCTAATGGTAGTTTTATTTTTTTTTGTTAAAAGTGAACTTGAAATTTTGCATTTTTGTCCACAGTACAATTAACAGGCAAAATTTCTAAAATTGTCAAATTTTCAGCTACATTCCTATAAAGTCAAAAATCGGAGTTGCCAACATATGTAGTCTTGTTCATTAATGCACATATATAAGAAAATGCCAGTTGGCATGCAGCTTGTAACAGAACTGAATACCATCAAACAATGTTGCACATTTTCAGGTTTTGGTCGTCCGTCTATGGGCCAAAGTTACCTAACGCTCGCCTGCATATATAGTTACTTTAACGGGTCTAAAAAGGAAAACGCAATTGTCTTGCTAAAGTACATCCTGCATGCATGTTTCTTTTCCGCTACTTGAAACCGCAACCCGCGCTACTCCATCCGCGCCAGTATCCGCCCCGATTACAGGAAACATTCACATTTTTTAAAAATTTAAAAGAAACACATGCATGAAAATGATTAAATGAAATGTATGTTACTCATGCAGATCATTAGCTATAGTCATTATACGCCGAGCATTTATTCGCATTTATTATATTATATTGACTGTATAGTGCTTGATAGAGATTTCAAACTGCACTCATTAATAATTCATATAAAGCTTATTGGTAAATCATGTCAACCATAATATGTCACGTGCAATGGCTTTAAACGTGTAAAACACTCCTAATTAGTATTCTTTATGTAAAGAATACTAATAAGGCAGTATATAGTCGTGTCCTTACAGTATTTTTTATATAAAGAATACTATATAATAAGGCAGTATATCTATTGAATTTGTAGTCGTGTTTGAAGTGCATGCTCGTGGCTTTAAACCTAATATTAATAAAACACTACTGCTCGTTTATTAAACAGTACTTCGAGCACTGATAAAACTGATAATCTCACATGTGAGATTACTTATGATAATTTCACATGTGAAAATTATCGCTTTTCCAATTATCACTTTTCTGTAAAAATTATCGCTTTTCAAAGCAAAGACTGTCCTTTATATAAATATAATAAACAGAAAATACATGGATGCTTGGAAATACCAGATTTATTTCTCGAGTTGAACATGATATCTCACCGCTCGTTCACTGCATGCGCTCACTCTTGAGATATCATGCTCAATATTCGTAATAAATCTGGTATTTCTGCGCACCCATTGTATTATTCTCTATGTAAATCTTCATATTATTGCAATGATTCTATAAACGAAATATGTATTTTGATACTCGATGAAATTTCGACTCGATGAACTTGAAGCAATTTCATGTTGCTGATTCTGTAATCTATTGCATTTTGCGGTTTATGATCGGTGTAGCAGCTAGCCAGGGCCGAAAATATTTGAGTGGCTTGGATGAAAAGTAATAGTTATATAGCAAAAATTTAAAATGGGCCTTATCACTGCCACTGGCACTCCACCGTCCCCCCAGTTACGTCATACTCTTGTGATAAATGGTAAACATTTAAATAGAACAGAATATTAAATTGAAACTGGCGTCTTAACATTCACCTTATCATCTGCTGTGGACGCCGACGCCAGACTATGGCAAAAGCTCTTCTGCACTAAAGTTCAGGGGAGCTAAAAATTAATAGCCTACATTTCATTTAAATAATTGCACTTTAAGTAAATAATCTGGATTGCAGTATACTCTCCACATTATTTTAATTAAATTTGGAAAATTCACTGCAGCTCATTACTTATAATTTATATATAATTATGCTTAGCTTAACGTTTTGTTTATGATACTATTTGTCGTTTTCGTTTCGATCTACATTTCCATTGATATACATGCAATACATAATTAACATAACAGTATAAATGTTGCTAAAATGTTGCATATCAAATGAGCCTTCGCGCGTTCTGATTGGCTAGTTGACTAGTAAATCTGACGCATTATTTACCAGCAGACTAGCAGGGTTTATTTTAAGAAAAGTTTAGAACTGCACATATTAGGGATGTTACGAAGCATCACGTGTTTGACTGGGGGGTCAAAGAATGTTCGACTGGGGGTCAAAGGATTTTTGTCTACAGTATATTTAACGTTGTAAATTTATAGTTAACGTTTGTTAACGTTGCAAATTATGATAGACTCTTAATTTGTATCTAGGTGGCAGAATAAAGGTGTGGTTGGGTGGGTGGGGCCAGACAAACTCGATTCCGAGTGGGGAAGCTACAGGTAGGGAGTGTCCCCCAAATTTTGAATTTAGAGGCTCGTACGTTCTGGAAAAGATTTGTTTCACCCAACCACCCCCACTCTAATCTCTTTTGGATAGCTTCGCTCGCCCCAATTTTACCTCCTGTTTCATTACCCCAGCACGTAGGTGATTTGTGAAGAAAATATGAGGGTCTGGTGGCCCTCTCCCAGAAAACATTTAGATTTTTGATGCTCAATGACAGCACTTCTGGCATCTGGAGCATCCACAAGGAAAACAAGTAAATGAGAAGACTGTTTTGAGGTTATATTTTTGTTAATTTGATGACTGCACATTTAAGTTTTAAGAACTGCACAAATGGGTTTAGAACTGCACATTTTGTGTAGAATTGCACGTTAAAATAAACCCTGCAGACTAGTAAATAATGCTTTTCAAAAAGAATGATTCGGCAAATTTGATGTCAAAATCGACAAAATATGGAAAAAAAATACAAAAATCGTCCCCAGAAAACTAAAGAAGCACAAAATGTTGTATTTAACTTGAAAGGAAGGATTCCTTTATTATTTTACTGTGTCAAACATATTCACGGACAATTTAAAACTTTAAAACTATATTTCAGGAACCCCGTAACATTCACTTCAAACAAAGAGGAAAAACTATACCCGACTGTTGGGAAAAACCTCAACTTCAAATTGTCCAATCAGAAAGCTCAGTTTGTGGCAAGTGAGCATGAAATTAATCGCGATATCATGCCTTACATCATCAATTAGCGAGCCTACATTCCTTTTGACAATGTTCCACCCCATGTTTCCCGGGGAACATGGGACTGAACATTATTCGCGTAGACCACGCGAGACAACGCGCATGACAACAAGATGGCCCACAAGTTCCGTTAAAAATCTCAGCGTCGCGTGGTTACAAATGCTGTTTTTATTTGGACAATTTATGTTTTGTTGTTTATTCAAAGTCCTCGAACTCGCACACTACCTGAAAAGACCTTTCCCTAATTTCAGATATAAGCTATTATGCATTTTTGTCAGCTCCCTAATGATCTATGAAGTACCGAAAGTAGCTATATATGCATACTGCATAAAATATCCCGAAGGCGAAGAGAATACTGAATTGTTTTAAATTTAGTAGAATTTTCCCAACGAAATTTATCATTTCTAGTATTCTTATAGTATGATAATACGAGGCACGCTCTTTGAGTAGTTATCACAATAATGCTAGCTATATACAAATGACGTCACATAAGTGCATGACGTCAGGTTATTGCATCCTTCCCTTGCTTTGAATGGAGGTTCGTCGGGCATTGTCTATATGAAGCAACTTGAACTAATTAAAACCAATAATCTAAAATGAAGTATATATATTTAGTAATAAAACATAGTTAGTTTAAATATTGTTAGTGCTGACTATTCAATGTTTAAACGTTCTGCAGGTCTCCTATTTTCTCTTGAGGGATAACGCCTAATTTCCGCAGGATGGTCCGGTGTTGGAATGTTGATCTCCCCATCGTCAAAAGGGTCTGCTGCATGATCTTGTTGATGTGTGGTGATAGTATTTTTCTTGAACTGCGAGCTGTTTCTTGTTATGTAACTTGTTGCGTTTCATGCCGTTATCATAGTACCTTTGATCTTGACGATAGTGTATGGATGTTTGTTGTACGGTGAGGATAGTTTATTGACGCGTTTTTGACGAACGAGAACAGTGTCACCAACTTGAAAGCTGTGTGGTTTTGCTTTGGCTGCCGTATCAGCATACTCTTTCATCTTCCTTCTTTTTGAGATCGATATCGGCGAATTGGGGTCGTGATGGTGACGTGGGGACTACCTCAGGTAACTTGACGGTCAATTTTCGTCCAAAGAGGAGCTCTGCAGGGGAAACTCCTGTGGTGGAATGTGGCGTCGCACGGTAGTTTTGGAGGAAAAGAAACAGTTCTTGCTTCCAATTCTTGTTTTCGAGGTGGGCAGCGCGAAGTGTTTTCTGAATTGTTCGCATGAAACGTTCAGACTCAGAATTGGCTTTTGTCCACTCTGGAGTGACCTTTCGGTGGTGAAACCCCATGTATTGCGCGAACTGGGCGAAAGAGTGACTTTGAAATGGAGGTCCGTTGTCAGACTTGATTTCTGCAGGAATGCCATGCGTGGATAAAATGCGGTCATGTTTCGGGATGACGGTATTTGCAGAGGCGGAGCAAACAATCTCAACCTCGGGATAGAGCGAGTATTCGTCGATTACCACGAGAGCATATCGCCGGAGGGAAAAGGGCCACAGAAATCGACAGAGAGTTGTTGCCAAGGGGCCTGTCGTAACTCGGTCATGCGTAGGGGTTCAAATGGCTGTTGAACGACTGTTGCCTGACAGGCGAGACAAGTGTCAATTAGCTTTTTCGTAAGCTCATCGATTCCAGGAAACCAAATCTTTTCGCGGAGCAGCTGTTTGGTTTTGGTAAGGCCTTGATGATCTTCATGGGCGATGTAGAGAGCACGTTGACGAAGGGCATGTGGGAGGATGAGACGGTGAGAGCGAAGAAGGAGATCATGATCATCAGAAACACTCAGTTCGTCGCGGATATTGTAGAGAGCGTGGAGGTCCTGGGAGTTGACAAGGAGACAGGGTGTCTCAAAAGTTGAGTGCCAGGAGTTGTTACGGAGGGCTTCGATAACGGCTTGCAGAGTGGGGTCGGCACGGGTGGATTGTTTCACTTCAGAAACGGTCTTAGATTTTGGGGTGGTATGATCTGCTAAGAACGCGATATATTCTTCAGCCTGGTCGGATGCAGTGGAAGGGTGGGTTGTAGCTAGAGGGTGACGGGACAAATAATCAGCCGGGTTGGTTTTGCCAGGAGAATAGGAAATGGTGAAGTGATATGGTTGAAGTTTGAGGGCCCAGCGTTCTAATCAGGCATTGGAACGAGCAGCGGGATTGGTAAAAATGCGTTCAAGAGGTTTGTGATCTGTGATGATATTGAATTTCGCGCCGTATATATAATGATAAAAATGTTCACAAGCAAACAGTACACCGAGGGCTTCGCGTTCTGTTTGGGAATATCGTTGTTCTACGGGAGTGAGAGAACGACTTGCATAGGCAACAACATGGTTGTCTTGGTAAAGAATAGCACCAGGACCAGTGTTACAGGGCTGGCATCGACAATTATGGTTGGCTTCTTTGTGGGGGTTGAAGTACGAGAGAACGATGTCGCTGGTGAGAAGACGCTTCAGCTGATCAAAAGCATGTTGATGCTGGGATGTCCATGTCCAGGGCTGATCGGATTTGGTAAGCGTACGGAGGGGTTCGGTGATGGTGGAATAATTGGGGATAAATCGGGAACAGTAGTTGGTCAAACCGAGGAAACTGCGAACTTCATGAGCGGTGGTAGGGGGACTGGTATTGTTGATGGCAGAGACTTTCTTGGGGTCTGGGGAGAAACCATTTCTGGAGAATATATACCCAAAGAACTCGATGCTGGATTTGTTGAACTCGCACTTTTTGGCATTCAATGTAAGGTTCTTAGAGCGTAAACGTTCAAAAACGGCATGACGCGCTTTGTCATGTGCCGCTTGGTCTGTACCAAAAATGATGATGTCATCGCTAACATTACTAGCACCTTCGATACCACTGAGAACCTGTTTGATGGCATCTTGAAAGACTTCGGCGGCGGATGACGTACCAAAATTTAAGCGGGTGTAGCGGCGAAGTCCTCTGTGCATGGAAAACGTTGTGATATAGCGGCTTTCGGGTGCGAATTCGAGTTGATGGTAACCAGGGTTCGAATCAATTTTAGAGAAAACAGTGGCACCGTTTAGATCAAGAATTAGGTCATCAATAGTCGGTGTAATATGACGTTCACGGAGAATCGCACGATTGGGTTGGCGCATTTCAATACAGAGGCGAATCTCATCAGGGTTCTTTTGGTTTTGGTGTGACAACGAGAGGGGAGACCCAAGGAGTTGGGCCATCAACCGGTTCGATAATACCCTGGCGTTCAAGTGTGTCCAGTTCGGTATCGAGCTTTTTGCGAAGGTGGAACGGAATTCTCTGATGAGGTTGCGTCACGAGGGGTTCGGAGGGATCGATATGTAGATGAACTTGAAAATGCTTCATCTTGCCAATACCGTCAAAAAGGACTGAATATTCAGAACGTAATTGTGTGCTGCTAAGTGTGGAAAGCGGTGTGGTGGTGTTGACAGATGCGTTGGTTTGAGCGATGACAAAGATACCGTAAGTTCTAATTCAGTTGCAGTTTTGTAGCTCAAAAGTTAAAAGTCAACCATTTTCGTCCTTAATAACATAGATAGTACCGGGAGTTGTGCGTGTTTTCGATTCAACGCGAGTGTAGAATGTTCCAAGAACAGGTAAAGGTGAAGTACCGCCGTAACTGTAGATTTTCGTGGAGGTATAACGTAATGAAAGCTGATTATTCTGTGGAGATTTCGTGATGGCGTGATAAGCCTTTTCATCACTGATAACATTAATGCTGGCGCCGGAATCAATCAACACTCGAAGTGGTACATTTGCAATCATAACTTTGGCCTTCGGGGTGCTTAAATCACTGACTTGGGAAATAGTTACTGTGAAAAGGTACTCATCCTCAAAGATAGGGTATTGTTGAGTGTCGGGAACGTGGCGAATCTCTCGTGGAGGGGGTTGACGTGGAAAGGAGTTAGGAGGGGGTGGTTGAAAACGCGATTGATGACGGGGGGAACTACTTTCAGCAAACGATGGTCTGATAGGTTTAGATCGACAACAACGGGCAAAATGGTTCATTTTCCCGCACAAACGATACTGGGAACCGCGCGCAGGACAGCTGGCTTGACCTTGTGGATGGGGATAGGCATAACCGCAATGACCACACGTAGAGGATGGGCTTGGGAACTCTCGAGAACGTGGGAGTGGAGCAGAAGGCGATTGACGGGATTGAGATATACGAGTATAGTTTAAAAAGTTCAGTTTCATCAGGAGAGATGGATTTAGATTCAATGCTAGAGGCTTGTTTTTCAGATATTTCCATGGTGCGACCGAGATCAAGGAGTGCTTTGAGGGTTAAGGATGATTCACGAAGTGCGCGTCGACGAAGGTGAGACGAGGAGCAGTTGAGGATTATCTACGATTTGATTTCTTTCTCAACAGAAGTAAATTCGCAA
Organism: Paramuricea clavata; assembly: GCA_902702795.2. Classification (NCBI taxonomy): domain Eukaryota; kingdom Metazoa; phylum Cnidaria; class Anthozoa; order Malacalcyonacea; family Plexauridae; genus Paramuricea; species Paramuricea clavata. The sequence goes on along the minus strand of CACRXK020000673.1, from coordinate 9,475 downwards.
GTTGATGCCAGTTGGCGCAGACGAGTGGTAAATTGATCGAGCGTCTCATTTGGTTGTTGGTGAGCTTGACGAAAAAGGTATGTTTCGTAATCAACGTTGCGTTGCGGCGTAAAATGCTCGATTAGGCGGTCCATCGCTTTCCTGTAGTCTTTCTCGTCACCGGTATCCGTTAAGGTCTCGAATATACCAAATGCTGACAAGCCAATATAGTGCAAAAGAAGTGCGCGTTTGCGTGTCTCATCGTTGATATCCATGACAAGAAGAAAATTTTCAAAACGTTTTTTTCATTTAGTCCAGCGTTGATCTGTCGCGGTGGGGTCGTCTTCAACATTGAACGGAGGAAGTGGTGGTTATCACAATAATAAATTTAATATCCATGGAATGCTAGCTATATACAAATGACGTCACATAAGTGCATGACGTCAGGTTATTACAGCATTTTAATGCCATAATGGAGTTTAATCTAGCAAATCATGAGCAGACAGAATAAATGGTTTCTTTGTATTTTGCTATAATGGTTTCAAAATATTATTTTTTGGTTATCAAAGTATATTCTAAACAAATGTGTAAAACGCAAATACGTAATCCAATGATTGGATAATAATAATAATTAATATTTATACAGGAATGCCTATTCAGTGAAAATTCACTGTGAGCAACTAGGGTCCTGTCGTTAGGTTAAAAAATGTTCTAAAAAAAAAGATACAGTATATATATATATATATATATATATATATATATATATATATATATATATATATATATATATATATATATATATATATATATATATACATATATATATATATATATATCCTAATAAGGGTATGTATAGAATATAAAATCTGTAAAAACCGTATACATGATTCAAATATTTAAGAAATATTTAAAAAAGCTTGCAGTCTCGCGTTAAAATCGTTCAAAGTCTCTGCTTTTCTTATGTCTAGAGGCAGTTCATTATATGTTTTTCCACCAAGGAAATAAAAGCCATTTTTGGCAGCATTGTACATTGTTGCAGCAGCTCTCGTTGTCATCGATTTTCGTATTTTCAATAGCAGTTTAAGTCTTCCATGTGACCTTTTATAAATCTTGTTGAAGGGTTCTGCCAAGTTTAAAGTTTGATCAAGGAGAACACCAAGGTAAGTATATGAAGTTGTGTAATTCACCAACGTATTGTTGTACATTATGTTCAACTCGTGTTCTTTAATCTTGGACAAGTTTCTCCCAGTGCCAAACAGCATACATTCAGTTTTGCCTTTTTTCAGGTTCACGATCAGTTCGTTCTTCTCAAACCACTCCGATAAATGTGACATGTCTTCAGTGAGCTTTTGTCCTATGGTTTTAACATCTTTGTGAGCATAATACAAAACGATGTCGTCAGCATACATTAGAATTTTGCAGTTCTTTACCGGGAGACAAACACCATTAAAGTGAATCAGGAATAGTAGGGGACCCAAAATAGAGCCCTGTGGGACTCCACAAAATACAGGGTTGACATTAGAGGTACACCCACCAAACGCAACACACTGAGTGCGACCAAGAAGATAAGGGACCAGTCATAAAGTATAGGGGGGGGAGGGGGGGCTGGAGAAATCAAATCTTCAACTGTATATTTTTCCTTGGCCCACCCCTGGAATAAGGCTTAATTATCAATGGCCCACCCTTAAAGTCATGCACAAAAATTAATGACACACCCTTTGCTAAAAGACAACAACAGGCGGGAAACTCATGGATCACTTTCTATTGGTGATATTTTTTACATGTTTCAAATTCAGTTTCATACATGATTTATTGCTTGGAAAACACCAAAACGTTACATACGACTCTTTTACAATAAAGTAGAATCCAACCCTACAGTGTGTAATCGTTAATTTAACCCTTACAGATCACTTATTATTGCCAAACGTCCCTATCCCTGTCATTTAAGCTCCCTTCACCATTTAGGATGCAATCACCTACAGTCATATGATCACACTACGATAGATAAAGGACTCCACCCTTACCATCACAAACCTTCAAACTCACTGTACTATTGAGTATGTTGAAATGCGTACATGGGTTGCCTTTCCTACCCATTTTCAATCTCTCGCCTTTTATATTATGTCCCACAAAATATTTCACCTTTTTTAGTTCCTATATATAATCGTAGTTTCCATAGTTTACATTTATTGACATATATGTTCACCACAGGATTCGGAGTACGAGGCCGTAGGAAGCTCGTTTTTATTGGGGGGGGGCTGAAAGCGAGGGCCGAAGGCCCGAGGAAATTTTTTAATTTAGAGTCTCTGAAATGCCATTTCCTGGACTTTGGGGAAGATGTGACAGAGTTCTGATGGTCAGAAAACAGCGTTTTAATATGTCAAAATTTACAATTTAGTAGTACTAAATGGGTGAAGGTGTATTTAATTAACTATATTTTGGATAAGTTTCAGGAAAGTGTGGGTAATATCTTCATTCTTTGCAGTTTTGCATGGATTAAATGATAAAGGTCTGCATGATTTTGAAAAAAGAATGATTATTAGCAAATTATTGGGGGGGGGGGCTGCAGCCCCCCGGTTGCTACGGCCCTGGAGTATATAACAACCATTTTGAATACTGGTCCTCTAATCAATTCCTTCATTAAAACTTACGAAAAAAGTTTAGTACACTGCGTTTATATATACATTAAAGTTTGTGTAATATGACTAAAAGTTTAGGTTGGTCATGCATTGTGTGAGCTTGAATAATCCTTAACAGTTAACCCATTGAGTAGCATTGTGCCATGATGCACCCCACTTTATTATTTTACTCTGTCTAACGCCAGATTATTTTACTCTGTCTAACGCCAGACTATTTTTCTCATCACGGGGAAAGTGCTGTCGCTTATGGGTTAATTAACAGCGTAAATTGAAACATATTCACACATGACCCACCCCTAATGTACTGCACAATTTTCTCTGGCCCACCCTTTTTTGCAAGCATGAAAATGGTGGCCCACCCCCTTTTTTCTCCAGCCCCCCCCCCCTATACTTTATGACTGGTCCCTAATTTGTAAACCATTCCTTCTCAACATCAGTTATACCATATTCAAAGAGTTTACATACTATAGAACTGTGACTAATAGTATCAAAAGCTTTGCGTAGGTCGACAAAAACTGCTCCACATAATTTTCCCAAGTCCATTTCCTTACGAATGTTATCCAAAAATAATGTTGCAGCAAGTTCCGTTGAGTGGTTTTTGCGGAAACCAAATTGTTGATTTGATAAAAGCTTATCAGTTTTGTTCCAAGTAAAATATTGTTTGGCTATACACACATTTCTCAAGGACCTTCGAAATTGTTGTTAATATAGTGATGGGTCTGTAGTTATCAATATCCGTTTGATTTCCAGATTTATAAATTGGGACAATTTTTCCACATTTGAATTCTGTTGGCACAATTCCTGTCGCTAATGATCTATTTATGATATGTGCTAGAGGCTTCGCTATATGTGTTGCTCCATCCTGAAGTAAGCAAGGTGGTATATCATCTAGCCCAGTTGCCTTTTTTCTATTGAGGCTCTTTAGATGTTTCACCACTGTTGGTACAGAAACATGGGCAAATTTGAAAACAGAGTTTGTATTATATTTATCAGGGACAGGTTGGGCCCAAACGGAGTATTTAAGAAGTGACAACTTTTCTTTCAAAATTCCAGCAGTGGTGAAAAAGTGATAAGAGAAACCATTTGCTATGACCTGTTTATCGAGTACCTTCTCCCCGTCTATTACCATCGATGAGCATGTATTCCCATTTTCATTTTTTGTAGGAAATAAATAGCTGTTTTATGCATTTCCAGAATTTTTCTGGGGATGAGGCATTTTCCTCAAAGAGTTCGTGATAGTAATTGTTTTTTGCAGATTTCAGTAAGTTATTTACTGAGTTTCGTTTCCTTTTATAGGCAGACCAATCGATTTCCGTGTCGGTTTTTCGTGGTTTTCTAAGTAGGCTGTCTCGGTAATTCCAATCTTTGACGAGTATTTTACAACGATTAGTCATGAAAAAGGGACTAGAAATAATCATGATGTTAAGACTACCACGCGTGAAGCTACCAAAGCGAGGTTCTTGCTTTGGTAATAGCCTGTCGAAGGGAACATGGCTGTGAAACTATAGAATAACAATATTTAACAATTATTCGCCGAAGGTGAGGTGATTATCGGTGAATAAAAACCGAGACGAAGTCGAGGTTTTTATTCACGATAATCACCGAGCCTGTGGTGAATAATTGTTTTAGTATAATTTCATAGGGGATTATTTGGGGAAAAAATAAAAACTATACATTTCTTCGTCATTTAATTGACAAACGGTTTCGACGCCATTTCGAAAATCGCTTAGGTGATTATCGCGTTATAATCACCTCAACGGCAACCAATCAGCGTGGAGAATTTTCAATAATCACCTATGTAATTATACTAAGCTGTTATATTCACCTACACTCTACAGGTGAATATAACAAAACTGAAATTTGCAAAATGGCAGATAGCCGTTTTGTACAAGTTACTGATAAACAAATAAGCGAAATTAAAATAAATCTAGTCCCAAAAGACACAAAAAACCTGTGTAAATTCGTCTCGGTGAATATTCCCTGATAATCACCTCGCCTTCGGCGAATAATTGTTAATTAATACGTCAAATTTGGCCAATCAATATGTAGGATTTGTTGTATTCACTTGTGCAAAAATACTAAAACTCATTATCTGTGTTTGTTCGTCAACGTTTATTCATAAATACGATCATTCACCGTCACGTTTGTATTGTATTTTTGCCCAACTAACCAATAGCAATGTTTCCAGCAGGGAAGTTACCTATCTGTGACTCGAACAATAGGGTAAATTGAAAATTGCTCTTGGTGGATTTGGCAAAAATACAATAGACACGTGACGGTGAATAGGACCGCGTATTTATGAATAAACGTTGTCGTTGACTAACATAGATAATGAGTTATATTGTTATTGTAATGAGTTTCATAGCCATCGTCCCTTTGATAGGCTATGCTTTGGTGGAGCAAAATTATATTATTGTCTGCCAGTACTCAGTAGATTTAAGAACTGTTCGGAATGCCAACAAATTTAAGAAACGTTTGAAAGATTTTTTTAACTTTTAGTTTAGATTTTTACTAGTTTTTACTAATTCACATGAGATTATTAAATATTTTGAGATGTAGGTTTTTACACAACTGAAACTTCGATCTTGTGTAAATATTCAGAAATAATAATATAAAAACAGATAAACTTAGTAATCAGATTTTCCATGCTACGACCAAGAAAACACGGCATGCTCAGATAATTTTCCCACCTGATATCAATCAGTAACTGATGTGCTAGGGATCGATTACATAAACCGGGCTAAGCTAAGCGCGACAGCTTCTAAATTGCGATTATATTTCGGGCTGAAAGGAACTCATTAATCCTCATTAAACTGCAAATTTTCAGCAGTTATATATATAACCGTTGTTATATTATTCAACTGCTAAGTGGTGATGCCGGCTGACGGATCGAAGATCTTGCAATGCAAAAAAAAATGCATGACAATAATGTTCATGTTTTTTGGAGTTTTTTTTCAAATGTTCATGTTTTTTTCATTTTTCTTAAAACGCATGACAATAATGTTCTGTTAAATCGCACCAGGCCCTTATTGAAGCGAAATAGACAAACAGAACGAGGGCCTGCAAGAAAACCCGGCTTTCGTGACTAAACGCCACTTAATTTTTGCACGTATAATGAGATTAGTTAACGACATTGACATTTTAATGACATACGCGAATACATTATTACAAGGAAATATATTACTTTCGTCCGGGTTTCCCAGCCGAGTTTTTATTGGTCACGTGATACACAGGCATGCACGTGTACAAATACCATTAATCCTACAATTGCAATTTTGCAAATCCTACAAAAGTGATATAGCTATAATGCTATATGACATTACAGTCGTGCCAATAGAAGCGTTCCGAAAAATGTTGACCAATTCATTTCCTAACTTGAAGGAACACCTCTGAACAATTCCTCAACAATTTGATAAGTTCCTTAAAAAGTTCCTAACTTCCTGTTTCATTGACCAATCAAATTTTACTTTTTATTTTTGAGCAATCTGATTGGTCAATGAGACAGGAAGTTTTTAAGAAACTTAATTATTAAATTGTTGAGGAATTGTTCAGAGGTGTTCCTTCAAGTTAGGATATGAATTGGTCAACATTTTTCGGAACGCCTGTAATTGTTGCACTTCATATTGTCTTCGTCTGCGCATTTTTTATCTAGTTAACAGTTTGATTTAATTTAATTAGCACTATAAAAGAAAGAGGTATAGTCCACAGTTAAACTAAGTGTTATGCAGTCTCTAGACTCTTCTCTTGGCCACGATGGTGAAATCTTTTGGTGGTAGGACAAGTTTTGGATCTGATGGTAGTAATGCTGGTTTTGCTTCTCCTTCTGGAACTTCAATCATGAAATGTTGCAACAAAGCCGACGCGAAAAGACACAACATAATTCTTGCCAAAGGTTGTCCTGGACAGTCTCGACGACCGAGTCCGAAGGGGATAAATCCATGCTTGGCTGACCAACCAACAAATGAACCGTCTTTTTTCAGAAATCGCTCGGGTTTGAAACTGTGTGGTTCAGGCCATTCTTTCTCGTCAAAATGGATATTATTGATATGAAGGGCAACATAGGTATCTTTAGGGATATGATATCCACCGATGACCGTGTCACGTGTGGCGTTTGTGCCATAGACGGGGAGAATACGTGATAGACGCAATACTTCACAGATACTAGCTTGTAAGTAAGGTAAGTTATCCACATCTTGCCAACGTGGTAGGCGATCTTTTCCAACCACTTTGTCAAGCTCTGCGTGGATTTTCTTCTGGACATCTTGGTGCAGCACTATATAAAGTATATACCATGCAAGGACTGACGAGGTCGTATCTGAGCCTGCATACACGATATCAACCATCAATCCTTGTATGTCTTCAATGGATCCAATTTCTTTTCCTTTTTCTTTTGCAATTTCCCTCTCGAATGCTGCGAGAAACCCATCAGTAAGATCACGAGTAACACCGGAGACGTAGGTCTCTTGGTGAGTTTTAAGTTCAGGGCCAAATATCTCATCTCTTATTCGCACGACTTCACTTAACTCACGGTTGAATGTGGTCGGAAGATGTGAAACACCAGGAATCAACTGAGCAGGGGTAAATTGAGTCCAAAGCTTGGATATTTTGTCGTTGAACTCTACCAACAATCTCACCTTGGGATGAAGCAACGACAATTTCTTTGATGTTACCCATTCCCAAATTTGACAAAGTATTGCCCGAGAAAGGAGATCCTTTGGTGAAAACGACTCTCCGTCTAATGCTTCGATTTCGTTCACGAAGTTCTTCACAGCGTGATTAACACGTTCTTCAGCTTGCTCTATCCCTACTCCGAACACCCGCAGTCCTAATGAAAGAATTTTCTTACGAAATACATGTCCCGGACCGTAGTCCGAACATATGACATCACGTTCTCCAAAGATAACATCACCCGGGTACATTGTACTTCGTATTTTTCCAGCAAGGTCATCTTTCCTTGTCAGACGAGCTTCTCTCGCCAGTTTTGCGTTGTTGATTAACACACAGCGCCTCAAAGGAAACGAAACGGACACGATTTCACCGTATTTCTCAACGATTTTCTTGAATGGGTTTATAGGGTCGGCTTCCATCTGTGGTAGATTACCGATCAAGGGCCATGGAAATGGACCCGGGGGCATTTTTCTTCTTTCAATGTAAGTGGTGAGAATATACCATACAAACCAAACAAAGAACAATGAAGCTGCAGACTCCAAATACATGATCTCGCTTTATTTCTGTTGACAAAAAAAAGACAAGTGTTGGATTCCACTTATTGATGCTAAGTGTACTAGTGTACATTTAAATAAAATAGTTTGCGCGTAAGTCAACACTGCATGACAGCACTTTACATTTGCACAATTATAAGTTAATATATACTGCATAGAGACTCATGAATTTATAATAAGAAAACCAGAAGACGTAAATTGCAGTAAAATGTAATATAAATATGTTTCCCATGCCAGTTGGTTGTTATGTACTTAGCCTTGGCATTTTGTATATACGTAACTGACAAGTATGAATTAATTTTCCACGCTCTCCGGCGGCATTACTAAACGGCACTAAAGAAAACAGCAGCAGGTGTCATGCATGCGCTTAGAAGATTAGAGCAAGGCTATTGGTAGGCCCGGACAGTAATAAGATACCGGCAAGTCAAAAATGTTCTAAATTAGTTGATAGCTATAACTACAAACTGAAAAGGTAAACGTTGGCAATGACAATGTGTATATTATATTTATCACATACTTGTACCTTTATCAGGTAGGAAGCAGCGGGACATAAAAACGATATCGTCCCGGATATCGTTTTTTGTCCCGGATATCGTTTTTTGTCCCGGATATCGTTTTTTGTCCCGCTAAATTTCGCACCTTGTCAAAACAAAGATGGCCGACTCGAGGTTCGTGTTGGTTGATGTCGACAGTTTATCGAAGAAAACAAGAACGATAATACAAAACGAAAGACTTAAATTGTATATTATTTATATGAATGGTCTATTTATTTTCTAAGATCATATTTGTTCAGTAAATGATGAATTTTTTTGAATTCTAAAATAATCCTATTTTTTCAAAACTGTTACCGTTTGGGTGTCAAACCCTGATAAAGGTACAAGTATATAATAAATAGGTTATCGTACTCGGGATTCGGTGATATCAGTTTTATCGCTCTCGGGACGATATCACAATTGTCCCTCGCTCGCTGCGCTCGCTCGTGACAATTGTGATATCATCCCTCGAGCGATAAAACTGATAACACCTCATCCCTTATATGATAACCTATATATATATATATATATATATATATATATATATATATATATATATATATATATATATATATATATATATATATATATATATATATATATATATATATATATATATATATATATATATATATATATAAGTATATATATATATATATATATATATATATATATATATATATATATATATATATATATATATATATATATATATATATATATATATATATATATATATATATATATTTAAAATAATCATTAAAAATTCATAAACCTTGTGGCAAATCATGTTAGCCATAATATGTCACGTGGAGTGACTTTATATCTGATAAAGTCATCTTCATTAGTATTCTTTATATAATTGTTCATCCTAATTAGTATGATTATATAATTGTTCATCCTAATTAGTATTCTTTTGTAGTCGTATTTTAAGCTATAAAAAACACTCCTTCTCGTGTTTTAAATACTATATATATATATATATATATATATATATATATATATATATATATATATATATATATATATATATATATATATATATATATACCAAATATGTATTTAGAATCATATACGAGTAGAGTGCTCGATATACCGAAGT
>CACRXK020000672.1:55749-71358 GCA_902702795.2 Paramuricea clavata | reverse complement strand
AAATGGGATAGTTATTCAGCATGGCAACACCACTGCATCGACAACTGATCCTCCAAATGCATCGACAACTGATCCTCCAAATGCATCGACAACTGATCTTCCAAATGCATCGACAACTGATCCTCCAAATGCATCGACAACTGATCTTCCAAATGCATCGACAACTGATCCTCCAAATGCATCGACAACTGATCCTCCAAATGCATCAACAACTGATCCTCCAAGTGCATCGACAACTGATCCTGCAAATGCATCCACAACTGACCCTGCAAATGCATCCACAACTGACCCTCCAAATGCATCCACAACTGATGTCCTAGAGAAGAGAACACGGAAGAGGTCAATGGAACCACCACTAGCGAATCTTGCCACATATTATGGGGGGAAAAACGAAGGTCCTGCACCATTTGCAGCAGGGATTTCATTCGAGCAGTCAACATATGCACCGCTACTAAAGAATCCTGAGAAGCTGGACCTAGCATATCTTGTCACAAAGTTCAAAGGTTGATAGATTTCTACCGTCATGGACTGGTTACAATCAGCTACTCACTCAAGTTGAAGTGCCACCAAGATCGGGCATAGGGTATTTGCCAGTGATAGATGGGAGTCCCACAGACATGAGTACAGTATTAACAATACTACAGAAGAGCATCCAAATTGCTGATAAGTTAGAACTAGAGGCAATTGTCATTGTAATGGATCAAGCCATTTATTCCAAAGCACAGCTGATTAGATGGGAAAATGCGCAGTTCATGAAGAAACTGGTCATCCGCCTTGGGGCATTCCATACAGCCATGTCATTCCTGGGATGCATTGGCAAACGTTTTGGAGATGCTGGCCTACAAGACGTACTGATTGAGTCGGAGGTCGTCGCCATAGGCTCAATGAACGGTGTCATTTCTGGCAAACATTACAATAGAGCAGTCAGGTCAAATAAGCTGATGTCAGATGCACTACACCGAATGATGCTACAGGCTTACATTCCCTTATGCAAGAGGCAGCTAACAAAGTGGAGCAAGTGATGGCAGACTTACAACAAGCATTTCCAAGTCCTCAGTACTTTGAGATTTTGAACAATGATAGGTTTGAAGAGTTTGTAGCATCCTTTGACCAGTCCATACAGGCAGGTAACAGCAAGCAGACCTTCAGATTCTGGAACTCGTATTTGGACATGGTAGAGGTTCTGTTGCTCTTCCTGAGAGGTACGCGAGAGGGAAACTGGAATCTGCACTTGGCAAGTGTCAGACGTATGCTGCCTTGGATATTTGCATATGACCATATTAACTACAGCCGATATCTTCCAGTGTATTGGCTAGAAATGAGAGATCTTCTAACCACTCATACAGCAGTTCATCAGCAATGTATAGAAGGCCACTTCACTGTGCAAAGAAGCGAGAATGCATTCGCTCAAATAGCTTGCGATCAGACAATTGAACAGACCGCCAATCGCGATCCCAAGACAAAATGAGGGATGACAGGTTTTACAACAAGCAAAGGAAGTGTGAACAGATGGATATGGTCACACCATGCAAGGGGATCAATAACAAGGGAGTGTGAGGACATGGCTGGCAAGAGAGAAAGAGGTTGCATCAGAACAGATATCCTTCCAAGCCAGATGAAGCAGGACAAGGCAGATGTTGACAAAATTGTGGAAACAACAAACAGTATGATCAATCCCTTCGAGTATGAGGAAGAAGAATTGCTGCACATCACATCTGGTACAGTAGCTACTGAAGAAGTTGAAAAAGATTTACAGTCTGCCTATGATAGAGGAGAAGCTGCATTCATTGCTATTTGTAAAGAACGTCTTCAAACACGGGAAGTGGACTTGCTCACAACCATGAAGAAACTGAAGCTGAAGACGTTTACCAGTATGTCCAAAACTACAAAGAGTAAAGTCCATGGAAAGGAGGTCTCGCTAAAGGCAGACAGAAATCTTCTAGCTAGACTAGACGTTATTGGACACATCCGCAAGGTAGACCTGCAAGAACTGTTATCATACTCCTTGGGACCAGTACCTTTAGCATTGTGTACACCACTTGGATGTCTTGTTAAAACTAACAAGGCTAAGATGCTATATAGTCTGGAAAGTCAACCGGAAAAAGCGATCGTAGAAATTCCAAGAGGGGGTATCTTTGTAGTGGATTCAATGGCAAAGATCGAGAAGGTGGATGTAAAGAAACTCCCAGGTGAAAGAACTTTCCTTAACCTTGCACATGTGCTACTGAGACGCATAGTTAATCTGGCAAGAGGGAATGGATCGAATGAAATTCACTTCGTTGAAGACACCTACAGAGACCAGTCGATAAAAAATGCAGAAAGGGCTAAAAGGGCTGTTGGGGTTCGCAGGTGATACGCGTCTATGGGCAGGCAATTCCACTGCAATGGAAGAAGTTTCTCTCGTGTGGTAAAAACAAGGAAGCGCTGCTCCAGTACTTGTATGACACATGGAAGACAGTGAAGATGTGCGACGTCCATGGTGTAAAGGTCTATTATGCCCATGGAAGCAAGTGTGATATATTCTATGCAATACCCGGTAACACAGCAGATCAGATTGTTGAAGTCCATGAAGTACTGGAATTGAATTCCACACAAGAAGAAGCCGATACAAGGTTGTATCTTCATGCAGCTCATGCAGCCAAAACCTGCTCAGATGTCACCATAGGGAGTCCTGACACTGATGTTCTTGTTATCGGGGTATCGTTGCAACCACTGATTGCTGCCCATCCGTATTCTCATACTGGAAAGGGAGCTGATCTTCGAACAATTGATATCAAAGCCATTCAAGAAAGCATTGGTGATGACGTCAGGCAGTCTTTGATAGGGCTGCATTGTTTCACCGGGTGTGATAGTGCGAGTGCCTTCTACGGAAGAGGAAAGACGAAAGCCTTCAACTTACTCCTCAATGACAAGAACTTGTGCTCTGCATTCAAAGATCTTGGAAGAACGATTTGATCTTCTGCCAGAGATGGTAGTGCTGCTGGAGAAGTTTGTGTGCAAATTGTATGGGCAACATGATGTTGAACAGGTCAACGTAGCCAGGTACAACATGTTCCGCTTAGCACGAAAGTCCGAAAATGCCATGCCACCCAACTAAGATGCACTGACGCAGCACATCAAGAGAGCAAATTACCAAGCAGCTAATTTAATCATGGTGAAGCTGAAATGAGAACTTTCATATTAATTTCGCATGTGTGAAATAGTAATTACGTTGGTGTGAATGCTGCTTTGCATGTGTAGAATATAGGCATACTTGTATGAAACAACTTCAAGAAAACTTTCATCTTTCATACAATTTTTACAGGTATCTTCAAGCAAAGCTTGCATGCAACACCAGATGTACCCTCTCCCCAACACCATGGCTGGAAGATAGAAGACGGCAATCTTGTGGTAGACTGAATGACTCTGCCTCCTGCTCCAGATAGTGTTATGGAACTTGCACACTGCACTAGTAGTTGCAAGAAAAGTAGCTGCAGCGATGCGAGTTTATGTACTTGCCTAGAGAACAATGTACCATGCACAGATTTGTGCAATTGTGCTAGAAAGACCTGTAGTAACATTGCAGGGCAAGCCAGTTTTGAAGATGACGAGAAAGATGATGATGATGATCATGAGGCGGCGGAGATTGACATCCAAGAGGACTAACTAAAGAAACTCTTAAAAACTACAAACCTTGTTTGGGGGGACGACCGTGCACTATTTTTATGTTTTCATACGCTTGTATTCTGAAAGCTCACTTACACTCAAAGAGTGTAGCTGGAGGGTTAGTGTCGTACCATACTATGCGAGTACTCACCCTCAGGGCCGCCGAGAGGGACTGTGGGGCAACTTGCCCCGGGCCCCCAACGTAAACCGGGCCCCTTAATTGCGAGAGAGCCAAAGGGGAGCCCCCAAGCTCAGGCTGTAGAGCAAAACATGTTATAATGTCGTTTTCTGACCATCAGAATTCTGTGAAATCTTGCCCAAAGTACAGGAAATGGTATTTCAGAGACTCTGAATTTAAAAAAATTCCCCGGGGAGCATGCTCTCCGACTCCTCACTGTAGAAAATTTGCGTCTATGCCGCTCGAGGCGTGCTTTCGGCACTCAAAGGAAGCACATCTTGAACCTCCACTCTTTGAGTTTGAGTGCAAGTAAGCTTTTAAAATATAGGCGATAATTGAATTTTTGAGATTTAAGAAAGCTTGTCATTCCACCCATATTAATCCGAACATCTTCAAACTTAGTAAACATATCAATTTTGATGTGCTCTTTCTTCTGATATGCTTCATTGTTGATTTATCATATGCTTATTGCATTTTTATAAAAATTCGGACCCTGTCAATCCTGGACAAAACCATCTGCGACACTCTATTAAAACATTCATTTGTTGCTTTTTTTGCCAGTTAGATCGGAATAATTTACTCGTTTGCCCCCCCTCCACCCCCTAAACAATGTTGGACGTTTTATCCGTTTTCTACGAATGCAATCAACATTGAATGGTGGGGGAAAGGGGGAGGTTTTCTAAATTTACGATAATATTACGACATTTTATCAAGTAATTGGAAGTGTCGCAGATGTTTTGTCCAGGATTGCAGTCCCTTCCTCGATTCCAATGTTCAATAATTGGGCTGGTGGTTTGTGCTAATGTGCAACATATGGACTTGGGAAAAAATATATGTTGCTCACAGCACCATTCCGCATCATCTTATAAAGGTTTTGTCTCCACCCCAGATGGTGGTCACGAAACCTTTAAACTATCAAGGTTTATTATTTTAAAAAATTTGCCAGGGAACACATGGCAGCGAAGGATTTCAAATCACAATCATCATGAATTTGAATAATCGTAATATGTCAATAACAATAATAAAATTTGTTTACCATGATAAAACTGATCAGACAATTGAAGTATTATTAAACTGGTGATCACAAAAGCTGGTATTCCATTCATGCAATAATTACTGATAATGACTCTCAAAATACATGGTAATTAAATTAAAATTTATTGGCTCAATCTATCATTAGCAGCAAAGGGTTCCAAAATTCAAATCACAAGTCACCATAAATTTGAATAATCTCAAAAACTGGTATTAAGTCTAAATTGGAGTGGCCTAATGCACTCGTCAATGTTTGGCCCCAGGGGAAGGGGGCCGGGCATACCCAGGGAATTTGACATTTTGACTTATTCTCGTCTCAATTTCCCTGCCCAGGGGACAATCTGTTGTGTCAAATGCCCCCTCCCCAGGAAGTAAATTTGCAATGTTCAGTGCTTTGTAAAACCTCTACAATAGATTTATATCATAAAGATTATGAATTGCAATTGAGCGACCACGTCAAATTCCCCCACCCTGGGGTCACAAGAAAACGTCAAATTTCTTATTATTCCCCACCCACCGGAAAGCAAACCAAGTCAAATCCCCTGGGTACGCCCGGCCCACCTCCCCTGGGGCTAAACATTGACAAAAGCAAAAGCAATTGCGAAATGGTCTTAACTTATCGCCTTTGTCACAGCAATGTGTATTTCTATCCTTTCAATAAAGTCACTCGTGCTAATGTAAACAACTTTAATCACAAATAAAATAAAATTCATAAAACGTTTCACTCTATTGCATTAAACCTTGTCTCATTGTCATGTCTAATAGTAGACATAACTTTAATAAACCTACCTTTGGTAGCTAATTTTTGCATGCTTTTTATCAACCTCGTTCCCAGGTATTTAGGAAATACCCTGGTATGGGCTGGTCACGTGCCTCGTCCAAAATTTAGCGCCCGAGGGGGCGTGGGGAAAGTATCAAATTACATGATTCCAGTTGAGATATTTTGTTTAACAGTTAAAAACATTATTAAGTTCAAAATACTTGCTAATTTTTGTTTATTTTCTTTGCTTTGAATTTACAAGAACATTCTTACATTTTTACCAACAGTCAAGTCAAGAAAGCAAGCAAATCGTTACTCACAGTGCTCTCTCCGGTGTTGTTATTCAATGCCGTCTCTTCACACTCGAACGCGGTTTTATAACAAACGTTTATTATGAGCTTTTCAGTCATCATTTCTTCATATGTAATGTTTTTAAAATGAGATTTGTCCTTTCTTGCAAATGTTTATATGCTTTGCACCGATTTAATTACTTGTTACTACGTCTACGGGTCTTGTTTTAATATAAGATTGAAAGAAACAGTATTGTATTGTCTGTCGTCTGGGACTAGAGTAGAGCCCAATATTAGCAAATGTAAACATTTGATACTAGCCAAACAGAGAAAGTCTGTCACTGATTATAAAATTTTGGATTTAGTACATAGTAGTCGGTTATTATAGTCAGGCTTTAGCCTTTTTCTTGGTCTTTATTAATCATAATATTTTCCTAATATAGGCCTACTAAATCTATATATCACAAATTTACAGTGTCAGACGCGCACAGACTGTCATACGAATAAACATAAATTTTCGAGTTTTCTACTTCTACTAACATTTTTAAAGTTTTCATTGTGAATCATCCGTTTATTTCTAGTTCATTAGTCAATAATATGCTCTAAAAAACAAGGCTGTCAAATATATTTGTATATTTATTTGATAGTGTCATAGTGATATATGCATTTACAAGCAATCCTGCACAGTAAAAACAAATTGGTTAAAATGACCAATTTAAATTGGTTGCAACCAATTTAAATTGGTCATTTTAACCAATAGAAGAATAGGTTAGTCTGACATGACCAATTAAATATTGGTCATTTCGACCAATACATAATTGGTTGAATTTTTAACCAATTTAAAATGGTAAATTTAACCAATTTCTTTTGATCAGTCAATGTTGAATTTCCCAAAATAACCAATAAAAATTGGTCATATCCCCAACCAATTTAAAATTGGTCATATGCATAACCAATTTAAATTGGTCATCTCTATAACCAATTTTAAATTGGTCGAATCCATAACCAATTTTTAATTGGTCAAATCCCATAACCAATTGTAAATTGGTCAAATGGGTAACCAATTATTAATTGGTCAATTCCCATAACCAATTGGAAATTGGTCAAATGCATAACCAATTTTTTAATTGGTCAAATCCATAACCAATTCGAAATTGGTCAAATCAGTAACCCATTCTAAATGGGTCAAATCTGATCTGGCAGTGTTTTCTGTTATCCAATTCTGTAATTTATTTCTGTAATACATCCATACCTTTGTTGGCCTTTGTTGGTTTACTCAGTCAAACACTAGATTTTACTCGTAGAGAGGGGAGACCTTTAGTCAATACACCACAGACACAGTGTCAGTGACAGTGGCTAAACTTTGATATTGATTTTATATTTCAATTGTATTTATTTAGTTTACCTGGTCAAAATTTTGCCGTCCGAGTTAATTTTAAATTCTTCATGAGTTCATGGAAACTCTATTTACACAAAATATTTATAGTGTTTGTCGTGTGACATATAAACATGCAAACGAAAATTCTCACGATCGACGAGCGCGGTTTCGCACGGACAGGCTGGGACCTAGTTTTCCGACAACACGCGCAAAGCCTCCCGGGATAGCGTCATCACACTGACGCCGCCATATTTATTCGAAATTTTTATTATTCATTTTGATTTTTTGTTGCCTGTAAAAATGAGTATTTGAAGGCAAGACGATGCCTTTTAACGAGGATAAAAGATCAGGGATGATTGCCTAGCATACAGGTAAGAATATTGTTATGTTTTCTATATAATAGAGCAATTTTGAAACGAAATATTTGCAATCTTCATTCGTGAATTTTGAACCATGTGTTCCGGCTTAAAATTTGAATTTGCCGCGACAATATTTGAATTAAAACGATAATATAAATACATTAGTTTTTACAAAGGCTTGCATTTGACTCAGCCCTAGTTTATATATCGAATAATATGACAGATAATTTGTAACAATGTTTCTTGTCTAGAATAATATAGCTTTATAATTGGCATCATTCTACATTTCTACTCAATCCTCATATCATGTGCCCACTTAAGCACGTCCCAGCTAAACATGGCTTGAGAGAATTTATTGACTTTAATAATATCAACTGCTACTTTCATAAGTTTCAAATGTTTATTCATATATATATACAGTATAAGTGGGTCGGTTTAGATAAAAATGTCAATTTGATGTGTTATATGGCAACTTGATTTATTGACAGTTAAGTCCTAAAAATGCATGAATAATAATACTCCAATAAGCCTAATTTTCAGCACTTTGTTAAAATTAAATGTTATCTTAACTAATGCCGGACAATTTTATTTGTCCAGGGAAGTGTCTAGCTAGACTCTGCCCATGTTTCATGTTGACATATTTAGATGCAATTTTACCTAACACTCCCCACTTTAACTACTGCGATATTTAACTCGATGGTGGAGTGCTTGCCCATATTTCACGTTTTAAGTATTAACACCTAAGAAGCAATTTCCTCTTCTAAATGTTACCTACTTTAAGTTCTTTGAAGGGGTGTAGAGAATAGTCTTTTTTGCTATCCTGCTGGATACAGGATAGGTTGGATAGTTTTTGCTATCCAGCCAGATATGTACACGATATAGTATGTTGGATAGTTGAAAATATCCAGCCAGATTCATGGTATTATCCAAATATATATGGTTAATGCCTCATAAATGTAAGGTCACTCCTTCAAATGGCGATGTGCCCAGCAGCCTGAATGCTCCCCACTGTATTATTTTACTTGTCAGTTGTCAGGAGGAGGGTGCTGACAGTCAATGGGTTAATCAGACTATCTTCCCATGCACCCTATCAACCCTTCAAGTGGCAATGTGCCTCACTTTATTATTTTACTGTTTAATTAGATGTCAGACAATTTCACTTGTCAGGGGGAGAGTGCTGCCACTCAATGGGTTAATCAAACTATCTGTCCATGCACCCTACTAACCCTTCAAGTGGCAATGTGCTCCACTTTATTATTTTACTGTCTAATTAGATGTCAGACAATTTCAATTGTCAGGAGGAGAGTGCCGCCACTCAATGGGTTAATCAAACTATCTGTCCATGCACCCTATCAACCCTTCAAGTGGCAATGTGCCCCACTTTATTATTTTACTGTCTAATTAGATGTCAGACAATTTCACTTGTCAGGAGGAGAGTGCCGCCACTCAATGGGTTAATCAAACTATCTGTCCATGCACCCTATCAACCCTTCAAGTGGCAATGTGCCCCACTTTGTTATTTTACTGTCTAATTAGATGTCAGACAATTTCACTTGTCAGGAGGAGAGTGCCGCCACTCAATGGGTTAATCAAACTATCCGTCCATGCACCCAACTAACCCTTCAAGTGGCAATGTGCCCCACTTTGGATGTCAGACAATTTCACTTGTCAGAGTGCTGTCACTCAATGGGTTAAGTGCTTCACCTTCCCTAAATTTATTTCCACTTCCCCCACTATTTCCACCAAAAATCCAAAATCCATCTTTGGTATTATGGGAACTGTTTTCATTGGGAGATTGTTGATGTACTCTAAGTGTGTTTCGTCAGTAATATTATCAATCATATAGTCAGTCTTGATATGCATGCACTTATCTTTTCCTGTTTTACCTACAATCAACAGGATGGTGATGTTACAAAGAAGATCAAGAAATATGTATCTCCAAGACTTCTGCATGATGTTTGTTGCTGAAGGAATGGTTGTCACCAAACTGAAAGCTGTAAATATCTTAAATATCTGTATTTTGTTTGCATATTGTGTGTGTATAGTGCTGAAGGTGTAACTTGACACAGTAAGAATGTGTTTTTATTTTTGGAACATATTCTTATTCCCTGCAGTGGAAAGAAGAGACTTACATGCATGTTGCTAATGCCAGTTGAACACTTAATTTCTTTTATGAAATAGAACATTACAAGCATGCATGCATGTCCAAGGGTATCGCATACATACAGTTGATTCCGTTTGACCGATAGATATATTTTTATACAATATATTTTCACACAACAGAGCATTAATTAATATACAGTATGTGCATCAAATTAGGATTTCCATCAATGTTGGGATTGATTTTATTATAATTAATATTAGCCAAGTGAACATTATTTTGTGTGACCTTCTTTTGATTTTAGAATATAGCTTTAACTCTTTCTGGCATAGTTCAACAAGTGTTCTAAGTACTACTGGCTTAAGGTTATTCCAGCATTGATTAAGGACATGCTATACAGTAGGTTGTCTTTAGTTGTGGTATCATGTTTCACTTTCTCTTGTTTCAAATGGTCCCATAAATTCTCAATATAGGATTTACGTCCCGAGATTGAGGAAGAAAATTTTGTAACAACTAAATCGCCTTTCTCGTGCTTTCTTCTTAAATAATTTTTACACATGTGAGAAGGGTGGTTCGGATCATTATCCGTTGCAAGACAAATCTCCTTCCACACAACCTTGAGCTACTGTAGATGGTATAGTGTGATCTGGTTGTTCTGGATTTCTGCCTCAACTTCCAGCCGGACCTAAATCCTATTGAGAATTTATGAAAAGTGAAACATAATCCCACAACTAAAAGCAGCCAACCAATAGCATGTTGTTAATCAATAATTCTGGAATAACCTTGAAAACCATCAATACTAAGAAAAACCATATTAAATACTAAGAAAAAACCCATCAAAATTTGTTCAGTCTACATGTATGCCAGGAAGATTTTAAGCTGTTTTAAAATTAAAAGGAGGTCACACAAATATCAATATAATATTCACTTGGCTAATATAGTATAATCAATTCCAACTGTAGTGTATATCCTTATTTGTTGCACATATAGTAGTGTGTTGTGTCAAAATGTATTGTATATCAATATAAAAAGGCAAGATCATATTGACTGGACTCAGACTTTTGACCAGTGGCATATAAGGTGGCTTTTCAAGGTGACTTTTCCAACTTATTTAACTCCGAGGAGAAATGTCTGGGAAAATAATTTTCAGAATTGTCCAAGATTTCACTCCCAAAATGCTTGAAATCGCATTTCAGGGGATCTAGATTTTAAAATTTTCTTGGGGGTGCATGCCCCCGAACCCCCCCTGCCCAAGACGGTCTCATGCCTTGCATGAGTTTGCCCCCCCCCCAAAATGAAGGTCTGCGTAGTACGCCACTGCTTTTGACCCCCACTGTATAACGATGAACTACTTGTAATGTGCAAGCCAGGAGAATCAAATGCGAAGTCCTTTGTCGTTATATTTTCTCCTTTTATAACAATCCTTTTATTTGACAAATCAACTTCCATATCATCCTCCAAAATTATCAATCACAAAGATCAACCCATCTTCTCCAAGTAAAACAACATGATCTAGCAGCATGCGTTCGCAAAGCACGTTGGGCTGTGACAATGACAATATTTCTAAGGGGCGGGATTACAGTTGGCGCGCAATAGATAGAAGCCGTTTAATGCGTGCCATGCACTTCGTTGCCATTGTTGTTTTTGCTAAATAAAGTTGTCGATAACTATGTCCATAGTGAAAGTTAATTATTTACGACTATTGTGCTGCAAAGAGAGCAACGCTCGTTTTTATGATAGAAGAAAATCTAATGAGTTTCTCTTACGATGGATTCGAAACATCCACGTCTTACAACCGAAGTTGACGACACGGAAGTTGATTTCTCGTCGTCTTACTTCAACTTTCAAATAAAAGGATTGTTAGAGAAGGAGAAAAATATCACGATAAAGGCCTTCGCATTTGCTTCTCCTGACTTGCACATTACAAATATAGTTCATCGCTACATCAACAAAATCTAAAATTTGATTTCGTCTACAATATTACATCTCTGTTTGCAGAAATGGGCTTTCCGTTTTGAAAACAACGGCCTTTCTTGTTTATCCGCCACATTTCTCTAAATCCAACTGTAATCCCGCCCCTTTGGCTCTAGAATTTACGGTCAAACGGAGTCCGCTGTGAAATATGAAATGGTTCTCTGACTGCATGCATGCATGCGTGTAAATATTTATTTTCACAAGTTTTGGCTATATGACTTGATAGCCTTTGACGAGTAAATATTGTAGAAATATTTACAGTCAGAGAGGTTTCGTGTGACGTTTCATCCCTATAAGTTATTATATTGCATATACTGTATATTGATTTTGTATTTTAATCTTAATATTTATTTGTTAATAAATTATTGTTTTTCAAGCACGTTTTGAATGGTTTAATGGCGAAATGGAAAGCAATTTTGATCATTTTAACCAATTTAAATGTTTAACCAATTTTAATTTGGTCATTTGAAATTGGTTAAAATGACCAAAAAAAATTGGTTGTTTGAATGCGTCTGAGACAACCAGTTTAAATTGGTCTTTTTAACCAAATAATTAATTGGTCAAATTGACCATTTATTTATTGGTCAAAACAACCAATTATTTCCGGTTGTTTTGACCAATAAATAATTGGTCAATTTGACCAATTAAATAATTGGTCAATTTGACCAATTACTTTTTTGGTTAAAACGACCAATTTAAACTGGTTGTCTCAGACGCATTCAAACGACCAATTTTTTTTGGTCATTTTAACCAATTTGTTTTTACTGTGTAGTTATAGTATGTATTGAGTGCAAACAGGCTATATATAATGTGTTTCATGGCCCATCCATTTGCACTAAAAACAAATTGATGGCCCACCCATGGCCAAACAGATGAAAATAATTTCATGCCCCATCCTTATTTCCTATGGCCCATCCTAGCAGTTACTTTATGCCAAAAATTGCCAGCTAATAACAAGTCAACTTATCTTCACTGAGTCTGAGCATGCGTGAATTGTACAATAAATAGCTCATTCATTAACTGAGGTTGTTATCGGTCTGAACTGTATATGAAGTAGGATGTTTCGTTCTTTTTTCGCATGTACAAACAAAAATAACTAGATTAATATCTGGACCTCTTCCTCAGTCAAAATATAACATCTATATAAATAGCATAATACGTCTAAGGCCAAACCATAGCTACGTGGTGGATTCACTTTTAATTAAACATACATGTGTTTTTTCAAGACAGTGAGTTCCCTTGTAATTGCCAAAGAGTGAAACAATTCCAGAGTGGTTTGAACATTCAGATGTTGTAGACGGTTTGAAATCACATTCAAAAAGTTTCATTCTGCCATGCAGGGTTGTAGCGCTGTCTTGGTATACATAAGATGCACAATTGCTATTTAGCTTAATTCCTCCGATTTTAGCACGTTTGATCCATACGCCAGTGCTGTAATAAGATAATTCAATAACATCAGCCCTAAAATCATTCAGAGACAGTTGCAGGTAATCTGATTCCCCAACATTATGAGCCTTGTCGTGGTCACAGATGAATCGTAGCAAAGTTGAATTTTCTTTGATAGATTTCATTCTAGCTTTGCTAAGTCGATATCCGCTTCATGTTAGAGCATTTTCATTGACAGGGTGACTTTCTGATAAAGGTGTATTAAATTTGCTGTTGCCAGTTGTACTGTTTGCATAGCTGTAAGAATGCACCAGTGTCCAAGCACCATCAGAATCAAAATGACAGTATACTTCACACATTGAACCGTTAAGACCCACTACTTTATACATGCCCGATTCTCGGTGGGTCGTAGAATGAGCATCGTAGAAGCTGGGTCGTAGAATGAGCATTCTTTACACATCTATGAAAGCGTTTTCCACAATCACGAAGATAATAATAGTAACCAAAAAACCCAAAACCGTCCTCGGTACATGCAAATAAGTTGCCCGTATATGCTGGATTAACAGCACTTTTGCTATCTATAAAAATAACATGCAAAGACCAATCCGTCCCCTGATGGAGCCGAATTTGACACAGATTTAAATCATATTCTCCGATTTTACCACGCCCTTTGCCAATAGTATCATGGTGTGTATATCCGCTGAACTCAAGAACGTCGACTTTCTCATCTCCCGACCAGGTTCTAATATTTCGAAGGTCAATTTGGGCGTAGTCGGATATCTTTAAATCAAGATATTTCTCATAATCACAGGTGAACTGCAGGAAAATTGAATTATTTTTAATAGATTTCATTCTTGGTTTGCTAAGTCGATAGCCACTCCATGTTAGAGCATTTTCACTGATAGAAATGTCTTTCGACAGCACCAGAGTCCACGCTACATGATCAGAATCGAAATGACAGTATACTTCATACAAACCATTGACGGAATCCACTACTTGGTACATGCCCGGTTCTCGGTGACGGTCCAAATACCCGCCACATGATCTGATTAGCTCGTCACAGTTGTCTCTATGGTATTAAATCATCGGTGCATTCGCAGGTAAAACGTTTCCAGGGCTTTTGCTTTTGTTTGAGGGAGTTGATTGGTTTACATATTTTGTTCTTGGGACAGATATTCGATTGGTGACAACAGTTGTATTTCATTGAACATTGACCCTCCAGTGAACATTGACCCTCCAGTGACTAAGAATATGAAATGCAAGTGAAATTTATTAATGGCTAGTTATAAGCTATTTAACAAGGAGTGTAAGTCGAAGATAAATCCCTTCCATGCATGCATATTTTAAAGTATGAAGGTATCATGTTCTGCACTCTCCAGACGACACGTTTGGAGTTAAAATAACTCTGCTGGGTTTCACTCCTTGAAATTAACAGTGCCTCAATTACACATGAGAAACATGCACGTAAATTTTAAATTGCTTGAAAGCGTTACATGGCAATACATGCATGCATTACCTGAAACGTTTCTGTTAAATCTCGTACATAGCATAGATGCAGTCTTTTTTCTCATGAAGCAATGAACTGTTCTCTTGCTTGTGACTTGAACACAGTTGACATTTTGTGTTTTGACAAATTTGAAACGACTGACACCGACAGTTCTCCAAACAGTGCTCCAGACAATCTGCTATGTTTCCACTTTCAATGTTGAACGTTCCAATATGACAGGATTCGTAAAATGCTTTGTTTTTCTCAGCTTTTATAGTGAGTTGTGGTTGACTGTTGAACATTGATGCGTTGCTGTAAGACAACGTTGCCAAAATAATGGCGGCTAGACTATAAAATAAATTGATTGGTTAACTCAAATTTAAAAATATATGCTTGAGAGAGTAGATACCTATATATTATATGCATTATTATAGCAGTTTTCGCTTTAATTTACAATTAGTGATAATTGATCTCTGAGACTTTCCAAACAGTTTTGCATGCCATTTTCAAGATAAGGTTTTCTGAGACAGTAATATTCAATTTTCATACGTATAGATTATAGGCGTACGGGTACAGAGTTAGTACATACAGAGGTCTCGCTTCTGCGGGAAAACCGTAAGGTAGTTTTTACTGCGCATATCAGGCGCATATCTAGCATATGCCCTAAAGAACCTGGATTATTAAATTTCAATATATTTTAAGGGGGCGACGACCTCTCTTTAGGGAACTTGCTGAGAACATGGCGGACAGAAAAAACCCTATACTTTTCACTTTCCATGCACAGGCGTGTTTCCACATTGATGGAAATTGGGCGACATTATCATGGATTTATTGATATATGACGGTAAATACAAGAAACACTTATGCAGACCCGTGGAAACAAAGTCAAGTTAAAATGATAAATAAAGAATGAATTAATTCCCGGAAATTTTACTCGAAAATAGTTCTATACTAACATTTTTAAGATACATCGAAAACACCTCGCTCAGGGCCGTATACAGAGGGGGGGGGGGGGGGGGG
>CACRXK020000672.1:0-55729 GCA_902702795.2 Paramuricea clavata | reverse complement strand
GTTTATTAAAAAATAAAAAGTTGAAGGATTTATGGGGGGGGGGGGCAGAGGGGACAACTGGCCCCCTATAGAGAAAACTATATTTACGATTTTTAGAATGACATCATTATTTATTCTTTGGGTATTTGGGACTTTTTTCGGCATATAGGCCTCCTACTGCTCCCCTGGTGAAAAAATCCTATACTGCATAAAGTTTGAAGTTTCATGAAGCAAATTTCACTAAAAAGCAACAGTCATATGCCAATACAATATGCAAATCAATCAGAGTCACTATCTTAATCATTTTCCGATTTGCCAGGAGAAAAATGGTGTCCCCAAAGACAGTACTGTGCAGTCAACATGAAACTTTGGACTGCAGAAAATTGCACAAGCAGTTATCAAATTCATGTCACAGAAGTGGTAAAGGACATGCATGTGTTACAACCTTTGTAAAGTTTTTGGCAGGGGTGGGTATTTATTTTTTAATTGTTATTTGAGGCTGCATGGGTAAATTGTTTTTGGAATGGTTGGACCAGCAAAATATTTACCTATAAAAACATTTCTCTTCGGTGCCACCCGGTCCCTTAGAGGTGTTTCCTACTTAATGCCAATCAGAGGGCAGACAAAGTGACGCGCCGAACCTAAAACGTTTATAACTTTAAGATGCATATACAGGGTGCCTAAAAAAAACTCTATGGAAATTCAACAGGCTGTCGTGCATCATAAACTTAGCTAAACAATTCTATTTTTACATAGGACGAAAGAGCTGTTATTTAGCTTTTCTATGATACCTTTTTTAAATCGTAACGATGATAAATGACCACATACTCGTCAAATAAAAATTGCCGGTTATGCGAAGTTAGTCAATCCAAAAGCAACGCGAGCCTTCTGCAAGCTATATGTTTCATAAAACGTTTTGATCACGAATGTTCTCTGTTCAGGGGTTACTTGAACCATGTCAGTTCATTAACTGACATGGTTCAAGTTCTTCAGTATTGAGTTATTAAAGAGTTAAAGTTCGACTTCCAATGCCAATACCGATACCGATGTTTTCACTTCCGTTCTCATTTTGGTACCGGGAATTTTAAATCGTTAAGTTATCACGACAGATAAAGTATATAGAACACATTGATCGTCACCGAAAATGTGCGGTATACTAAACGGCAGCTGAGCTAAAATTCCGACTAGAACATGACTCAGGCGATGCTAATAAACAAATAGTTTACATGTTTATCGTAAAAATTATGAAGTATCCGATTTATATGAGTTTATCTTACAATTCCCCCGACTTCCAATACAAGGCCGACTTCGGTAGTGGTGACTTCCAATACACTTGTCCTCGTGCTTCTTCCAAGCAGAGACTGATGCGCGTGACATGTTGCTAGTATCGGTATTGGTATCGGAAGTCGAACTTAAGCCCGCCGCACACGAGGAGTTTATCTATTTGTCGAGTGTCGAGTGTCGAGGGTAAAAAGTCGAGGGCGAGGGTAAAAAGTCGAGGGTAAAAAAGTCACAAAAAATACAAATTCAATATTAAGGTCAGGTAACCGCTTCGGATAAGGCCATGTAGCGACGTCTACGTGTCTTCTCAGCAGTATTGTTATATAATATGCGTTTCATGCACACACGTTGGGCGATGTTTTCGCCTTTATTGGCAGATCAGGTTATTGACATATCCGACATGCCGCAACCACTGGCTCGAATAAACATATTTGGCGGATATCACGCCTCGTATATCCTAAGGCCCCCTTTACACGAGCCCGGGTTGACTATCAACCCGGGTTGGCTTGCCAGCCCGGGTCAACCCGTCTACGAATAAATCTATATTAGCGTTTACACGATAGCCGGGTCAACCGTTCACACCTCGCCAACCCGGGGCACCCTTCTCGAGACCCGGGTCGACCCGGGTTGGCGAGGTGTGAACGCGTGAAAAGTTTACTCATTTCTTCATGTAAAGCCGGGTTGGCTTGACCCGGGATCATGTAAAGTGCGGTAAATTCCTGATTGTGAACTTTGCACCTAGCGTCATATCGCATTTCAACATTTTGCGTGCGTATTTTCTCCGTCTCTTTTTGGTACAGACATATAAAATCATACAGTATGGCGAGTAAAAACTGTCCAAAACCAAAAGAAAAAATGCACAACCCGCGTTTCAGTGGTGGTCTGAAATTATTGATCACCTAATCCTTTCTCTGAAGGATAATAAGACGGAGATGAATTATAAAAATGTACATTTCAACTCCGATGTTGTCGCAATGTATTCAAAGTTGCGCGAAGGTCTGGCGTTGGCGTTCGATGCCGAATATTTTTGCCCAGTAGATCTTCCAGTACAAAATAACGAGGAAAAAAAGGGAAGAAAACGTCTTTAAGGCAGAATTAAGATGCTATACGGTTAAATCCTTGATAAAAAGGGATATAATTGTATACTGAAAGATATAATAAGCGCCAAAACTAAAAGGTATATAATCGTAATAATATCGTATGAGGTCTATAAGGGATTTTAATTAAGGGATATACGCGCCAAAAATACACTCTGCTCCAGTCTGTTGCTCGGAATATTACTCGAGTCAGCCCGGGTTGAGAATTGCTGACCCGGGTTGGCAAAATTGTCGTCAACCCGGGTTCATGTAAACAGAATAAAAAAATAACCACCTGTGGCGTGCTGACCCGGGTTGAAAATCAACCCGCTTGCATCTTGCATTCTGCTCTCTTGGCTTAAAATTTATTTGATGGATATTTCGCTGAAAATGTCTTCAGACAAATTATATTACGATGCTGTATGGTCTGGAAGTTCTGATGAGGGTTAGCCTCTCCTGTAGCCTCTCCTATAATTACAGGTGTTTCAAAAAAGGTTTTCCTTCCACAATCTCAAACCTTAAACTCTGAGACCAATCAAAACTCAATAAAAAGCCCTAAAAAGAAATTACTTATCACTCTTTGCGCGCTTAGAGTTTAAGGTTTGAGATTTTCGAAGGACAACCTTTTTTGAATTAGCTGCCTATATAATTAGTCATTGTCGATGCTGTTTCTGTTCATGTTAGTTAGTTAAATAAATAACAATCATAAAATTGACCAAGTTTCAATTTTATTATTCGTGTTTTACGAATTTGCTTGTGGACACATTACAATGGTACAAAATCGAGACTGGCAATGATGACAACAAATAACTTGACTTCTCAATTTTAAGCTATTGTTTCGTGTGCACTCAAGCAAATTTGGAAAGCGTTAAATTCGGAGGCCCGCGATTATTTTAAACGCGGGATTGTTTATAAAGAGTTCTGTCTATCTTAAAAGTTAACGGTATAGGTAGGCTACTCGGAGTTTTACGTACGTTTGTGTTTCACACCTCGTCTGCTTTGCGGGAATAACTGATAATTTAGCCGATTAAGCGCATACAGTATACTACAAAGAACCTTGTTTTTAGGCTATATCAAGTTGCGATATTAATTACCCCTACATCATCGGTTTATTTATTGCCGGTTAAAGCAGGGCGCTTTGTTTTAAAGAGCCCTGCTTAGTATGTAATATACTGTAGTTTGTGTAGAAAATAAACAATATATAACTGATTGTATTGCTGTCTGCACGGCTGCAGGCCTAGAACATTTAAAACGCAGAATACGCCACGTGTCGTATATAGTATATGTGCGTGGAACGCATGTTATAGTTTTGATTATATTTGGTTTAGAAGTGCTCATATAACAACACTGCCGAGAAGACACGTAGACGTCGTTATGGCCTTATTCAAAGCGGTTACTTGACCTTAATATTGTATTTTTTTGTGATTTTTTCACCCTCGACTTTTCACCGTCGACTTTTAACCCTCGACTTTTTACCCTCGACTTTTAACCCTCGACTTTTAACCCTCGACTTTTAACCCTCGACTTTTTACCCTCACCCTCGACTTTTTACCCTTGACTTTTTACCCTCGACATTTAACCCTCGACACTCGACACTCGACCAATAGATAAACTCGCACACGAGCGCACTTAATTGTCGCGAATCATCAAACATGTTTGATATTTGGTTTACATGTCACGAATGACGAAAATGCCGTAAATGTTGCCCGCACACGAGGAAATTTTGTCGATCCAACTTGTCACGAATAACAAGTACGCGTGGCAAGTGCGCTCGTGTGCGGCGGGCTTTACGATTTAAAAAGAGTATCATTGTAAAGCTAAATAACTGTTCTGGCGTCCTATGTAAATATTGAATTGTTTAGCCACGTGTGTGATGCACGACAGCCTGTTGAATTTCCATAGCGTTTTTTTAGACACCCTGTACAACCAACTTCAAACATTTAATGCGTTCATTTGACTCCTGTGGCTTATTTAAAGGTGATCTACACTCCGATCTGCGCATGTGCACAAATGAGCCCACTTTTTATGATACAAACAGTTTAACTATGTTTTGAGTTCTTGAAAAGCCTGATTGTTGTTTCTTGATCATTTATTATACTCTAGAAGCTTGAAAGTATAAATAGTTGTCGAATAAAGCTCAATATTTTGGACACAAAAATGTCGCTTTGTTTCCATACGGACTGTAGATCACCTTTAAGGTTTTGTTCCATTTACCCTCAAAAAAACGTCGGGAATTAATTCTCTCTTAATGAAATTTACATTTTGGATTTGTTACAATCCCCTCTATCTTGAACTACATATGCATTTCAATGGTCAATAGACAATACTGAACTATTTAAATTCTTATTAGTTATAGCAATTCTTTAACATCTTACCTTAAACGCCTTTGGAGTATTTTCTGTAAAATTATTACTGGTATCATCCTTAAAGCTGTAATTGTCAGAAGCTTATTTGACATTTGATGCATCATATAATACTGAATTGAAACGTCATAATGATTGCATATCGGGCCTGTCCGCTGTCGGGTAATTTAACTGTACAGAATAAATAAGTAATCAATTCATTGACACAACACGAGGTTTATAGGATTAAATATTTACTTCAGTAGCTACGGCCTGATTAATCTTCTCGACAGTGACAGTATTTATGAATTACATCGAAAATTATTAAGCTATAGCCAAGCTGTTGCTCGTCTGTTATATGTACAGTAGAGCGTTCTTGGCTTCTATACCTATAGCAGTTAATCAGCGAAAAAGCAGGAAATTATATCTCATCGAAAACCTGCTGATCCAGTAAATAGTTATAAATAATTTAAGTAAATAAAAGCAATCACATAGGACTCTAATGACTTACATCACACGAATGTCGAAAAGTTCGACGTTTCACACAGACCTAAGCGGGCTAAGGCTAATATATACAACTTCAATATAATTGTTCATATACAGCTCTAGGGTCCCGAAAAAAAAAGCAACAGCTATGTTCCAGATTTAATAAAAATTTAATCTAAGAGATGAATATTGACTCTAAGATTATTAAAATTGGTCTAGTAGAAACAAAGAAACCAATTGGCAATTAATACTTAAAAAGAGCAGATGCATGCATGATTTCAATAATCCAATGGGTGAACCTAGAGGGGTGAACCAGACTTTATTTTACAACAACCATGATAACATCAGTTCTACTACATCCCTTTTAACGATCTTAGTCTCAACATTCATCTCTTAGATTAAATTTCGTTGCCAACTAATAATTAGTTGTGCAAAAATCTGAAACATAGCTACTACATTTTTTCAGGCACCCTGTATGTGTATATGCAAATAGCCCCCCCCCCCCCAAATAGTTTTAAATTATTATTTTTGCAGCGACTTCTAATGTGAGTTTCTTTCTCTGACGGATGTGAACGAGTAGACGAGTTAATACTCGGAGTATATGTACACCACTGATCTCAAAACTAGGACTGGATAGGGCGTCTGCTTGAAGACAATGTCGGCCATTATCGTGTGGAAATGGCCGCCTCACGTCTCATTATCTCGCGTTTAAAACGATCCAAAAGACTAAACGTGGGAAGAAGAGCTGTGGGAAGCTATATCTTTCAAGTTACGTAGAGGAAGATGTTTGCTTGATAGATTCGTAAGTAATATGACAGTGAAAAAATCTCTCCTCACTATAAATATTGTGGGTTCAAAATTGATTCCCTAAATTCAAAAGGTTCCTCCATCCACTTCTAGTATTGAGATGAGTGATCGTTCACAATCGTCAAAAGAAAATCGCACCAAAAATTGCAAGGGTATAAAACGGGCCTTAAGTGTTTACAACTCAATTATAAATATTCATATATAAATATGCAAAAATTCTAAGACTACATCACACGAGATTGCATGGACGCATTCGGAACCTTACAAAACCTCGTCGAGTGCAATTACTATTGGTTTCATGCGTCTTGTGTAAAGACAAAGTGTACAATAGAGCAAATTTCTGTGCGGTTTCCAATTCTGATCAGGTGTTCTAAGTTCCATAACATTTTATACAGATACAGTTACTATAACGTTTCGAATTTCCAAATGTTGCACAATATGGAATGCAATTAATTTACAGCGAGGCTCTCATCAGTCATCCCCCAGGCATCTCCCAGGCTTCAACGGAACCGCCGGAAGTTGTGTCTCCAGGAGGTGGTTGTGTTGTGCTAGCCTTACTCATGCCAAACCATAGCTGCGTCGTAGAATTAGCATTCTGCACACAACGATGTACTTTTTGAACACAAGCAGAATGAGAATAATAGCTGCCAAAAAGATGGTAATAGTTATTGTCAGTACAAAACAATACGTTGAATATACATCCATAAATCCTATAGACATGCAAAGGCCATTGCGTCCACTGAACGAGCTGAATTTGACAATCACGTAAATCATATTCTCCAACTTTACCACGCCCATTGCGAACAACAACATAGGATGTATATCCACTGAGTTCAAGTACGTCAACGATGTTTCCCCCTACTGTGGTTTTAAGATTTTGAAGCTCGAGTTGAACGAAGTCGGACTGGTTTAAATCAATGTGTTTCTCATAGTCACATGTGAACTGCAGAAAATTTGAACTACTTTTGATAGACTCCATTCTTGCTTTGCTAAGTCTATAGCCGCTCCATGTCAGAACATGTTCACTGATAGGACGATCTTCGGATAAAGATTCCTTGAACTGATCAAGAGAACCATTTGCAAAACTGTAAGACTGCACCAGAGTCCAAGCTACATCAGATTCAAAATGACAGTATACTTCATACACTGTCTTTTCAGAATCCATTACTTTGTGCATGCCCGATTTTCGAGGACCATTTAAATACCCGCCACATGACATGATTGGCTCGTCACAGTTGTTTCCATGGTAACCATCTGGGCATTCGCAGCTAAAACGTTTCCAGGGCTGTTCTTGGGAGTCGATTGGTTTACATGTTTGGTTCTTGGGACAGAGACCTGATTGTTGACAACAGTTGTACTTCATTGGACAACTTATGCCTGCCAAACACTGCTCGTCCAGTTTCTTAGAAGATAAAATGCAATATGGTCACAATCGTGAATATTAATAACAAAATATTGGATGTATATATATGCATGGAAGGAAACACATTGAAATATCTCAAAAATTTCTTCACTTTTTAAATTAACAGTCACATGCATTACCTCAGAGGCATTACCTGAAACGTTTCTGTCAAATCTCGCATCTCGTACGTAGCATAGATGCAGCCATCTTTGTCATCAAGCAATGAACTGTTCTCTTTCTTGTGACTTGAACACAGCTGACATTTTGTGTTTCCACAAATTTGAAACGACTGACACCGACAGTTCTCCAAACAGTGCTCCAGACAATCTGCTATGTTTCCACTTTTTATCTTGAACGTTTCGACAAGACAGAAATTGTCAAATGCTTTGCGTCTCACTGCTTTTATGGTAAACTGTGGTTGGCTGTTGAACATTGAGGCGTTGCAGGTGTAAGACAGAGTTGCCAAAACAATGGCGGCTAGACTATATAAAGTAAATATTGTAGGTAAACCTTCACATGATATGTCATGTACTATTTTAGTTAATTTTATACAGACGTTTTATATATAATAGGGAGTTTAAGCTTCACGTTTCCGGGAACAGCAAACGGCAGGTTTGAATTTTCTTGGCAAAATTTTTGTTAAACGTTTTCGTTTCATATTTTCTTTCTTCTGTCGAAAGAATAATTATGTATTTCAGTTTTAAAACAGCAAGCTAATTTACTCTTTATTGCCTGATCAATATCATAAAATGTTTCTTTGCCTGGCGTTTGCCGTTTGACGTATAACGCGAAGCTTAAACTCACTAATGTTCATTGATAATTCCGTGGCAGTCTCATAGGTATGGTGACTTCCAATTGCATGGCATTTTACTCTGGGAACAGCTGGAAGACGATGGCCTCCAAAGCCAATCGTGAATTTCAAACAATAGGCAGCGCGATCCAGCAAACATAAGAACATTGGGGCATGATGCAAAAGATCTTTGAACATATTCTATACAGCGTGTCCAAAAATGCAATAGCTGGATGTTCCAGATACAGTTACACATCCAAATATTAGTAGGCAGTGAAAATTAAATCGATGGATGAATTTTGGCACTGAAATTATTAAAATTCGTTCTATTAGGGGCTGATTATATGAAGTGTTTTCAGCTCGGGCTGAGTTTCATCCCGATTTTCTGGGCTGAAATTTCAGCCCGGACTAAAGATAAAATCCTATTAAAACACAGCAAGTGATTACATCAAAAAATTTCAGCCCCGGATGAGTTTCAGCCTGGGTTGAAAAAACAGCGTTTATTTAAGATGACCCATTAGAATTGCTTTGGAAATGAGAGTTTGCTGAAAATTCCCAGGGGTGAAGTTTATGATATTCTTATATATAGTAGTAAAAACAGAAAAAAAGTTGGGCTCACCGAACTCGTTTCGAAGATATGACAGGTTTACGAATCACAGAAACAATCGCAATTGCTCAACCGTTATTGAATCTTTTTAACAAGGATCCTACTAAAAATGTCTTCCTAGTGATTATATACAAGTGAAAACATGCATGGTATTTAATTTAGCGAATCAAAAACCATTGACGTTCATTGTCGTGGTGCAAAGATGTCTTTTCCCATCTTCTCAGACATGTTGTTTTGGGAAGCATGCGCGAAAAATGTAAAATATTATAAGTTGTAGAAATGATTTTTCTCTTGTTTTCTGATATGACATGTAAAACGTATATAGAGAACACAAATATAAAATAAAAAAGTTTGTTCACGGACCAAGAGATACAAGTGTTAATGGGCATATATGATTCGAAAATTGACGATGTTATTTTTTAGTCTAATTTGAAAGATGATTGAAAAATGTAGAGTAACTTCTTTGTGACAGATTTCGTTTCTTGCTTCGTTTTGGAGATATTTTATTTTATATGATATGCAAAGGACCAACTTTCTTTGTCAGACATGCATAATGACTTACTTTAAAATGTTATATAAATTTGTCACTATCAAATAAATTCGCTCAAAATGAATGATGAGCACGAGATTTGTCCACAACAACACCCATGTAGGTTTTCTACTGATTGTGTTTAGTCGTATTAAAGATACACAGTTTTTAGGGCTAAATCATTATGCATATGTGACGTAGGAAGTTGGTCCTTTGCATATCATACAAAATGAAATATCTCCAAAACGAAGCAAGAAAACAAAAATCTATCAAAGAAGTCATATATATGCCCTTGAAACATGCAACATGAAATATGTGGTTTTGTGTTAGCTGCACAGCAGCCCTAGCCAGAGTTCTGCATGTCATTTTTGAAGATATATATTTCCTGAAGCACGCCTAATCAATGCAGAGTGTTTTTCTCTTTGCCCTTACTCTTTCTTTATTACTACTTTGAACATGATACAGTATATGAGTTTAGTGTTAGCCTTACACAGCAGCCCTAGCCAGAGTTCTGTCATTTTTGAAGGTATGTTTCCTGAAGCACGCCTAATCAATGCAGAGTATTTTTCTCTTTGCCCTTACTCTTTCTTTATCAATTTACATTGCAGTTCGACTACATATACGAAGTAGAATTTGTTATTAGATATGCACAGTAAAAGTGCGCTATGTAAAACTGTTGAATCACCCTAAGTGGCTTTATTTCTGTCTATTCTATTTTTAAATGCAACCACAGTCTCGCAGAAGTCAAATAATAAACATGAACAACATTTTAAATTCTTCCAAGAAGCGGAATAGTTCCATTTTGAGACTTGATTGTTTACCGAGCCCGGGCTGAGATTTCACCCCGGTTTGAATTAAATTTCTAACTCATCCCGGGCAGAAATTTGCCATGTAATCTTGAAACAATTTCAGCTCGGTTAACCAGCCCGGGCTGAAAACTCCCAATGTAATCAGTCCTTTAGAACCAACGTTATAATGCACGGTGGTTTAAAGTAAGGGGGCTGGTGGTGCTGCGGGGGGGGGGGGGGTTCATCAAACCCATTGATGCATTATAACATTGATCGAAAATCAACAAGAAATTCGTCATTCGCATGACATTTAATACTCATGGGCTAGACGGGGTGAATATATAGTTGAAGGGTTTAATAGCTGGAAAATTGTCGAGTGTAAATTTACATACATTTATCACCGTAGATCTAACCAGGAACAGCTGCGAAAAATGCAATTATAGGTCCCTGACAGGAATCGAACCTGCGGCCTAAACGAATAGTACTTTTCCCTGAAAAATACTAAACGAATTCTTTTTATGAAATAAAAAATGGGGGTCACGGACCTTATTTTCGTGTTAAATAACTTTAAACCCAAATGTCGGCCATATTGAAGCGTCATTGTTGCCATGGCAACGGCAGTATTCGTTCTTTCGAAAAAATCCAACTCTGTTGTTATTATTTTTCTAATCGGACTTTCTTTGTCTTTCAACATATAGGAACTGTTGAAAAATTGGGTCCAAAATAGGAGATTTTCCATTTTCGAGTAAACTGTAGGGAGCCACCTTAAGACAGTTTCAATAAGTGAAGCACTTTCTTTCGCTTATTTGGCCAGTTTTTAAGTATAATTGACGCTTATTGGGCATGGCCATTTAGGACCATTTATTCGAGCGAAAATAAGCTGCGGCTTAAAGCCGATTTTCCTCTACTCAGCTCTAGCGAATTATTTCGCGCGAAGCGACTATTTGCTCAGTTTGTTCTTGAGCTTTTGGCTGGAACCATTTGGAACTAATTAGTTTTAGACAAAAGTATCTAAAGTCTATTCGCGCGAAAAAAATCGCTGGTGGAAAACCAGCTTTAAATAAGTCGCGAATGACTGGCGTGCCACGGCTAAAATAAGCACAGGGTTGAAAGCTGTAGGCATATAAATAAGCCACGGCTTATTGAAAATTGACTATTTAACGTACGAGTCGTTCCAACACCGAGCAAGCTGAAAGTTTTGATTGACCATGATAATGTCTATGACTGTAAGTCGAATTTTCCGCGTATGTTGCATGCAATTAGGGCGGTCAGCTTATGAAGTGGATCGAGACTTGCATACAGGTTACGTGCATTACGCAAACATTTTCACTGATGAAAAACTAATTAGTTCCAATGAAGTTGCTGCACATTAAGAGAAAATACATAATACTCTGCTAGTAGTATATATAGGAAAACCAGACATGCAAGTGACCTTGTAACTCATAAATAGACATATAGGCATGCTATTAAACCGTACTAAACTAAACTAAGTATAAGTATAAGTTGGGATGTGTTAATCATCCTTACTTGTATAAGCTAAGCTGAATTGCGGAGGACACAGTTGACCTTATTGAGTCGAAGGCCGGCATTCTGAGGGCGCCTTTCTTGGCAGATTTTAAGTATAATTGACAATTTTGGTTTCATTTCATGTAGCGTCACTGCACTTCGAAGTTTTTGCGCTTATCTCTCGTTTTTAACTAGTTATCGTAAAAATATGGAATTTACAAATTGCGCTGTAAAAACATACTATACTCTATAGATTGTTTAAAACAATAAATTGCTTATCTCAGATCTTCAAAACGACATTCGGTTGTTCTCAGTCACAAGAAATTATATTCTTCTCGCGAACCATGCAAGCACTCGAGTTTGAAAAGTATGCCGGCATTGAAAGGCTGAATGAATTTAAAATGAATATAAACATATATTAACTAAAATGATTAGATTGAGCACATCACTCATGAGCGCAATCCTAGTTCATAACACCTGCTTTAGAAAACATCTTATCAAAAAATTATTGACATCCTACCTCAAAAGTCTTTCGAACATTTTTTTTCGAAATTGTTCTTGACACTTTAATTAAACTCAGTAAAAGAGCGCTGTTGTCTTGATGCAAGGCTGTCGCAAGTATTATAGTTAATGAAGCAATTATTCCTAAACAGTTCACCTATGAGGCTACTGTAAGTTTATAGGAATTAAATATTAATTTTGAAAAGCATGCATGAGTTGGCAAATTTCATATTCCATATACACATTTAACGAATTTTATAATAACCTTTCTCTGTTTAAATGTTTCTCCACAAAATGGCTGATTCGCGACTGCTACAGTGCTTTATTGTTAGTCACTTTTGAAAATAGCGAAGTGCATAAACAACTTCGAAATTGAGTACATTTACGCATGATTTATTATTAATGACAGGAGAGTATAGTAATGTCACAACTAGGCTATATAGAGTTGGGAATTTTATAACATTATTGAAACTTAGTGCCATGCATGTCGCTCTTTATAGATCGATGGGATAACTAACTCCGATTTGTTTCATTACAAGCAAATTTCAGTTGATATGCGTCAAAAAGTGCAATAGGGGTGTAAATAGTGAACCCATGCATGATTCGCGATTGTTACAGTGTTTTAAGGCACTTGATTAATTCATTCGTGCTCTATAAAAAATTCATTGAGCACTTTTATCATATATTATTAATTGCAGACAGTAGAGTAAGTAATATCGCAACTAAGTCTTAGCTAAAATTAGAACTTTTATAACATTATTGAAACCCATGTCTTTACTTTACTGTTTAGCTTGGAAACTACTGTATACTGTGAATAACTTGGTGAGGGCTTAGAAGGCTATATACATTTGGGTCCGCAGTAATTGGCATGAACTGTGCGGTGACCCAGCAACACAATTTTAAATTGTTATTGAATATTGTAAGTTTATGCCAGCTGGCAAAGTTAATAAAAATGTAATTTGTTATTGTAATTTTCTGCTGGCAAAGTTAATAAATGTAAAGGTAAAAATGTAAATATAATATAATAGCTATAGCAAGCGAGGTATAATTGAACTCGAGAATTAAATAACTGTATAGATGGAAACTGGCTGGCAGCTTTTTCAAAAAATATTTATTTCAAATACAAACAATATGACTTATAAAGTTATACTGAAAATATATAGTCACACCTTATATATTTCTAGGGGAGCTAAACCCGCCTGTGTAAACCTTTATGCTGGCCTATTCCCTCAACCCCCTTGTTCCACGCCAAAAACCATAAGATCCATGCATGAATACCATTTTTACATGAGACTTCAATAAATTTTAACGAGCATTAAAGGAAAGGTTTCATTACTGGGATTATATAGTCATGTATATAATATGGGCATATCGAAAGGATTGCAGACTCGGGATATTCCCATGAAATGAGAAGACTCGTATGTTTTCTATTTCTTGAACAGGGAACTTAAACATTGAGTTAAACCTATTCCAACTACATTTTCAAACTATTCAAACGATGAAAGTTATTGTTGTTTTTTAAGCGTTTATTAGCGAGTGGGAAACTTCAACATGGCCGCCATCTATTCAAATGGGTGTAACCGCTGGAATATTCTTGGCTTCAATTTTACTAAAAGAGATGCGCTACCTAGTGTATATAAGATATTTATGCTTCAGACACCTAGGTCCCCACCATGCAGGCAGGCAATGAAAACCACAAGAACAACTAGTAACGACAAGAATGATGTAGTGTTTAAAGCGGAAGTAGTTTGGACGGAAGTGTAGAAGGCGTGGTACGTGTTATTGAATGTCGTGAGGGTGATTGAGAATAATTATTGTTTTGAAAACTTGGTCGAAGTAACTGTGAAAATAAATATATTAAAAAAAAACACAAAAAAAACACTTCTTCTACACTTCCGTCCAAACTACTTCCGCTTTAAAAGTGTTTAAAGAACAAATAAGAACAAGAATATTTAAACAAGCATTGTTGTTGCACTATAAACTGCACGATTACCTTGTGATGTCGTATTGGATCTTGGCAATTAAATTTAAAGAGACTTTAAAACGACCGTGTAACTATATAAGTATTTCAACTGATAAGTAATAAGTTCAAATTCCATGTAACATTAAAGATGCTGTAAAGTCCGTTCTGCGCATATATTCTGCGCATCAACACATTTGGAATGTTGTTAATATTTCGAACTTTCTTGAATTGAATCTCTTGTCTGCATTCATTTACAAGCATAGCGAACCGCAAGAGTGTTAAAAATTCAGTATAATATATATCTAATCAAATTTTACAACTGTAGCACTGAGTTCAAAATGTAAACAAAGCGTTTGTTTACATTACGGACTTTACATCACCTTTAATATGAAAGAAAAATATGTGAAATTTTCCCTTTTCAATATGTTATTCCACAACTCTCTATAATATATAGCCGGACGGGATGGTGGATTAAAATCCCCGAGGCAACGTACGGCAACGTTCTGGGCGCAAGTCTGTGGCGAATACGTCCTTTGCAGCTGGTCTAACAACACTTTGCATAGCAATATCTGGAGGGCAAGAAAAATGTTGTGCTTTGCCCTACTCCTTTGTTTACAAATCCCACAGCTCTCCATATGCTCTCCAGACATCCATTGTTCTCAACTATTTCTAGTTAACTAAGATTAAAGAGCCTGATAATGAACTCTGTCGTTCCCGAAAAGAGCATGGGAACAAGTAGCCTTAGGACAAGCCGACAAAGCATGTTTGTTGGTACGAAAAATTGTATCTACAAATCAAGAATCTAAATTTGCTTTTTATATGTATCTTGGATTTATATCAGTTCTAGTTAACTGTTCCCCTTCAAGATCGGAAATTGAGGTAACAAATTGACACCCAAAATGAGCTAGCTCATCTTTACTGTGCATGCGTAGATTCTACGTGCTGATATCATGTATTGAAGAACATTAATTTAATGAAACGAACCACTAAATTATTTCAAGATTTAGTCGGCAAAGCTTTTGGTTTTTCCGACCAAATTTTGAGGTTAAGATAAGACTAAATGCCCATGCACGTCACAAGAAACAATATTACTACTGAATTTGTGCCATATCTTGTTACCGAAGTCTAAGAAATTCTAAGATCATGTATCACACAATAAAATTGAAACGTCATTCCATGTCAGGCTTGTCAGGTACCTTAACTGTACACATAATGAAATAAGTATTCATTGACACAACACGGTTTATGGAATTAAATATTCACTTCAGTAGCAACACTTTCATAAGTTTCATTAATTTTGTCGTCAGTGATAGTATTTGCGACTTTACATCGAAAAGAAGCTATATGGCAGCTGTTTGCCTGTCCGTTATACATAGAGCGTTCTTGGCTTCTACATAGCTACTGCATTTTTCTCGGGCACCCTATCTATAACTACTTGGACTATTAATAATAACATGAAACTTAATATTGCCAAATGCAAAGAACTAATAATTGATTTTACTAATGAAAAGAGATCTTTTCAACCTCTGACTGTGGATGGCAATCCAATTAAGCTCGTCGAATCCGAAAAGATCTTGGGCGTCGTGGTTCAAAACAATCTAAAGTGGAACCTTCATGTAGAAAATATTGTTAAAAAGTCAAGTAAACGCTTGTATATTCTGAGGTTATTTAAACGATCAAAAGCGGATACGAAGACTCTGGTCGTTCTTTATATAACAGTAATAAGACCAATACTTGAGTATGCCTGTCAAGTGTGGCATTTTAACATTCAAAAATTTTTATCGGATGATATTGAACGAATCCACAAACGTGCATTAAAAATCATTGTTCCAAATTCAACTTACAAGGAGGCATTAGAAATTACAGCAATTACTACCCTTTATGACCGGCGGCAAAGACTTTGTGATGAATTCTTTAAACAACATATTAATAATGACAAAATGACGGACTTATTTCCAGACTCATTTACATCAAACTATGACTTAAGATTACCACGTAAATTCAATAACTATAGTTACAAAACTGACCGCTTTAAACATTCCTTTTTACCCGAAATGATTTCTAAAGAAAATAGTAGGATATAATTTTAATATCAATCGTAACTTAAGTGTTTAGTCTTATATTATTCTTATATGTAATATAGTAATATAATAGATTTTAGCTATATACAGAAGATCTTATGTAATTTACAAGGGTGGGTTGACTACAAAATTTTTGTAGTTCGCTATAACTATAGCTACTTCGAAAATATGTAGTCAGCTACAACTACTGCTACTTTTGAACAAAGGTAGTTCGCTACTGACTACAGCTACTGCTTAATTAAAAAATGTAGCGAATTATTTCGCTACGCTATATTTTTTAGTTTTACTGTATTTGGAGCATCTACTAACTCAGGCTGTAATGTAACCTGTAACAAATCGACTTACGAGTACCAACAGTAAACACAAAGCAACAT
The DNA here is from genome assembly GCA_902702795.2 of Paramuricea clavata. Lineage (NCBI taxonomy): Eukaryota > Metazoa > Cnidaria > Anthozoa > Malacalcyonacea > Plexauridae > Paramuricea > Paramuricea clavata. The sequence continues at coordinate 39,217 of CACRXK020000672.1, read as the reverse complement.
TTTTGTAAGCACTACAGTGTTCAGGAGTGCAAATAGACAATTGAGTATTGATTTTAAGCGAACCGTGTCTATTTCATGCTCCAATATCATGTTATTCTATCAAGTTGATAACAATTTTAAAAAGTAGCGAATAGCGATTCGCTGTTCGAAAAGTAGTCAACTACTTGGCTACTTTTAGGCAAAATGTAGTTCGCTATCACTACCGCTACTGTTTTATAAAAGTAGTAAAAAACTACTGGCTACTTGAGAATTGTAGTTCGCTACAGTAGCGAACTACAACTACTTCGCTACTACCAACCCTTGGTAATTTAACCTTTTGGCTACAAAATAAGTTCATTTCTTATTAAATTAAATAGTAATAATGTACATGCAAATAGTCTTAAATTACTTGTAATTTTTGCTGCGATTTCTAATGTGAGTTTCTTCATTTGACGGATGTGAACGAGTAAACGAGTTAATACTCGGAGTATATGTACACCACTGATCTCAAAACTAGGACTGGATAGGGCGTCTGCTTGAAGACAATGGCGCTGTTATGAGAGAAACTAAGAAAAGGGCACAATGGAGAAATATTCAGTGCAGTTTCCAATTCTGGTCAGGTGTGAACTGAGTCCAAGTTCCATAGCATTTTTGAAGATATAGTTCACTTTAATGCTTCGTATTTCTAACTCGTGCATTCAGTGCAATTAAAGGATTGGTGTCACACCAGGAATTCGCGGGCTCAAACTGCTGCTGGGGGCCATTTTTTGGAACGAATAGATTAGATGATCTGGAAAGTCTTTACAATCCGTCATATATTTGAACCATCCTTTTATAATCCTTGCTCTTTTTGTCTGATTTTTATCAGAAATGTACCAAACAAGGTATTTTTATCGCTATTTGTTGTATTTGAGTAAAATGTAAACAACAACAAAAGCCCGCAATGCATGACCCTGACACTAATCCTTAATTAACGGTGTAACTTTCAACGGAACGGCCGGAAGTTTTACCATCTCAAGGAGGTAGTTGTGCTGCGTTATCCTTACGCATGCCAAACCAAAGCTGAGTCGTGGAATTAGCATTCTGTACACAACGATGTACTTTTTTAACACATTCAGACGAAGAAGCATAGCAGTCAAAATACTTGTCGGCGTTTGTACAAGACGAATCGTTGGCACTGACCTTACATTTGCTGTCAGGAATATCATGCCTAACGTGGACATGCAAGGGCCTGTTTGGTCTCTGATGAAGCTTAACTTGACAACCATTTAAATCATATCTTTCAATTTTACCAAATCCTTCGCCAACAGTAACATAGGAAGTATGATCGTTGTTTAGTTCAAGCACATCGTGGCTTATATTTCCAAGCCGAATTTGAACATAATCCAATTGTTCCATGTCACGGTGTTTTTCATAGTCACAGGTAAACTGCAGGAAAGTTGAACTCTCTTTGATGGATTCCATTGTTTTCTTAAGTCGATAGGCGCTCCATACTAGAGCATTTCCGCCGACATGTAAATCTTGAGATAAAGATTTTTTTAACTGATCAAGTCCATTTGCAAAGCTGCAAGAATGAACCAAAGTCCAAGCACCATCAGAATCAAAATAACAAAATACTTCATACACCAACTTGAGATCAGAATCCACTACTTTATACATGCCCGATTTTCGAGGACCATTAGCATATCCTTGGCATGACGTGATTGGCTGGTCACAGTTGTCTCCATGGTAACCGTCCGGGCATTCGCAGATAAAACGTTTCCAGGGCTGTTGGGGCGAGTTGATTGGTTTGCATGTTGCGTTCGTGGGACAGAGACCTGATTCTTGACAACAATTGTAGTTCATTGAACAACTCATGCCCGAGCAGTGCCCTTCCAATTTCTAAAAAATATAAACACCTTTCTTGAAAGCCTTGACTTTACGTTTTTGTTGATTTCTCAAAAGAAGACATAATGGTTAAGCTTTTTCAGTTTAGCGGAATAACTCAAAAAAAATTTCTTCATATGCATGTGTTTAATTAAGAGAACATTGGCAATTCACGGCTCTTGAAAATACCCTTTACCACCATGTGTGTATACAGCTATTTCAATTAAGGTTTTCTCCGAGCAAAACGGAAAAGTCGAATACAGGCGCAAAAAACTGCTGGGATCGCTAAAACATTAATGAATTTATTAACGATTCCCAGCAGCCTTTCGCGCTCGTATTCGACTTTTCCGCTTTGCTCGGGGACAATTAACCTTAATTGAAATAGCTGTATATAATATAAATATGGATTTCACTTTTATAACCTTTATATAATCCTTATAAAAAGATCAAATAAAGTCCTTTTCTACACTATTTTAATTTAGTATTTTTGCACAAGTGAATATAAAAAATCGGGAATATCCCGATAATCACCGAGCCTGAGGCGATTAATTGTTAAATATTATATCAAATGGAGTAATATGATTGGCTACTTGTAAAAAATATAATTTTTAGCATTACATACTTCATATTGTAATCAACGTGTTTACACACCTGCAAATGACCTGTCGAATGTGGCACCTCGTTGGTGGCATAGACGCAGTTATCTTCGTCATGAAGCAATGAACTCTTCTCTTTCTTGTGACTTGAACACAGTTGACATTTTGTCTTGTTACAAATTTGAAACGACTGACACCGACAGTTATCCAAACAGTGCTCCAGACAATTTGCTATGTTTCCACTTTCAATGTTGAACGTTCCAATATGACATGATTCGTCAAACGCTTTGTTTTTCTCAGCTTTTATAGTGAATTGTGGTCGACTGTTGAACATTGATACGTTGCTGTAAGACAGTGTTGCCAAAATAATGGCGGCTAGACTATGAAATAAATTTATTGGTTAGCCCTTACAACCGAAACTAAAAACATATATGCTTTATATTGAATTATAATGTAGATATAACTACATGTACTACTATACTTTTAGTGGTTTTTGTTTTAATTTACAATGAGTAATTATTGATCCCTGGGTTATTCCAAAATGTTTTGCATGCCATTTTCAAGATGACGTTGTATGAGACGCTAATAAATAATTTTCATATATAAGCGTACAAGCGAGAAAAAAATAGGGGGACGAAAAAAATTGAATAGAAGTTAGGGACCGGTGGTCATAAAGTAACTGCTAGGATGGACCGGAGAAAATAAGGATGGGCCATAAAATTCAATTTTCATCAGTTTGGGTGGGCCATCAATTTGTTTTGTGCAAATGGATGGGCCATAACACACATATAGCCTGTTCGCACTCAAAACATACTGTCTATAACTACTGCACAAAATTCCAATTAAAGGAATCAACATTCAATATACTGCTATATACAGCGTGTCTCAAAAAAAGTCCAAATTTAGCATGCCATTGTGCGTTAATTACTCGGTGTATGAACGTATTTTTTTCATAATCACAAAGATCAGGTTTTTGGCTCTTGATTGACATGTTTTTCATCCAATATGGAGAAAAAATGAGCAAATACGAGCCCAATAAAAATTGTGTGTCAAAATCGCATATTTCTACCACTGCGCCTAATTAAAGCAGCTACAGTAGCGCATAGCAAGAGCAAAAGCAATAGCAATTAATCACGAATGTGTTATTTTAACAATGATCATGAGCTCAGGGAATATAATTATATATTATAATATAATTATGCGTGCACAGGTATTTTATTAAAATTTAATTGTCAACTTGAGTCCTAAAGGGAATTAATTTTCAATAGTTTTAGACCCAATTCTCAACAGTGGAAATATGCGATTTCGATAAACAATTTTTATAGGAATTGCTCATTTTTTCTCCATATTGGATGAAAAACATGTCATTCAACAGCAAAAATCCTGATCGTTGTGATTTTCATATTTTTCTGGGGTGGGTTGTATACGAAGGCTGGATAGTTAAAGTGCGTGTGACACGAAATTTGATGAAACTGGGAATATAAATTGCATTAATTATAAAAGGAATCTTCAATTTTTGTAACTAAAGTTTGATACATAGCAGTATACCAATGAACGGCCGATTTAAGATAAGTTTGTAAAAATCGCTATCCTGTGGATAGCGCTATATGCATTTCTATTTTGAGCTGCATATATATCAATACTGAACTTTTATTTAAAGTTTGCCTATTCTAATTCTTATAGTTATGGCAAATTTTTAACATCTTACCTTAAACGCGTTTGGGGCATTTTCTGCAAAATTATTACTGGCATCATCTTTCAAGTTGTTATTGTAATTGTCGTGAGAAGCTAATTTGACAATGATACATCATCACACTAGAAGTGAAACGTCATTCATTGCATGTCGGGTAATTTAACTATACAGAATGAAATAAATATATTATTCATTGACACAACATGAGGTTTATCGGATTAAATATGTACTTCAGTAGCTACGGTCTGATTAATCTTGTCGTCAGTGACAGTATTATGATTTTACATCGAAAATTGTTAAGCTATAGCCAACTGAGCTGTTGCTCGCTGGAGACGTTCTTCTTGGCTTTTCATGCAGTATACCTATAGCAGTTAATCAACGAAAAAGTAGGAAGTTATATCTCATCGAAAACCTGCTGATCCAGTAAATAGTTCTAATTAATTTAAATAATGGAATAAAAGCAATCATATAGGACTAATAACTTACATCACTCGAATTTCGAATTCGACTTTCCAAACAAACCTAAGCCTATAGAGTAATATATCACAACTTCAACATACTTGTTCATATTCCGAGTCCCGAGAACAATGCAATACCTGTGTTCTAGTTTTTTACACTGCTATAATTATTAGTAGGCATCGGAAATTAAATCTGAGAGATGAATTTTGACTCAGGATTAACTGGTCTAATAGAACCAAAGAAACCAATTAATACTTAAAAACAGCTGATGCATGATTTCAAACAGTCCAATGGGTGAATCATCGGTTCTAAATTCATCAAAAACTAAAATCATCGGTGTCAAAATTCATCTCTATTTGAATATGGTATCATCTTTCAGTGTCTGTAATATACCAACTTCCCAACTCGATCCCCAACCTCGCCGTATTAAATTACCGATCGGTGATAATTTATGTTAGTATTATGTAATTTATGCTTCTACCGAACTTGTCAAAATGGCGGATTTGCTTCTTCAAAAGGAGCTTAGCTGCTACGAACGATTTAGGCTTTTAGTCACAACTGTTCCTGTGGAAATGGCCGGAGAAAAACCTCCAGCAAACCTGTCGAAAAGTGGGAATTATCTTGTCGACAAGAAGGCGGTTGGCATCGACTGGAAGCATACTACAAGCTCGTAGTATGCCACGAGCTTGTAGTATCACTAGTATGTTTCCAGTCGATGCCAACCGCCTTCTTGTCGACAAGATAATTCCCACTCTTGTACGGGTTTGCTGGAGGTTTTTCTCCGGCCATTTCCACAGGAACATGGCCTAAATCGTTCGTCGCTGCTAAGTTCCTTTTGAAGGAGCAAATCCGCCATTTTGACAAGTTTGGTAGAAGCATGAATTACATAATATTAACATAAATTATCACCAATTGGTAATTTAATACGGCGAGGTTGGGGGAGTTGGTATATTACAGACACCGTAACATCTTTCAAGTTGTTATTATGGACATTGACAAAGGATTTTGCTTGTTTGGAATGCAAATATCATCATCCAACATGACGAAAATCTCTTTTTCCTTTGAATCCCATGCGGTTAGTTGCACAAACTAAAACAAACTGATAAAAGAGTACAATGGAGCAAATTTCAGTACAGTTTCCAATTCTGGTCAGATGTGAACTGGGTCCAAGTTCCATTACATTTTAGACATACAAATAGAGTTCACTTTAATGCTTCTTATTTACAAATCGTCCAGTAATGCAATTATTTACAGTGTGACTCTCATCCATGCACCGAAGCGGAACTGCCGGAAGTTCTTTTTGTCTCAAGGAGGTGGTTGTGCTGCGTTATCCCTACGCATGCCAAACCAAAGCTGAGTCGTAGAATTAGCATTCTGGGCACAACGATGTAATTTTTTAACACATTCAGGGGAACTATGATAGCTGCCAAAATAGTCGGACGCGTAGCCGGAACAAGACAAACTGTTGAACTTACAGGCAGAAATTGTTTCGTCTATATGGACATGCAAGGGCCAGTACGAATTCTGATGAAGCTTAATTTTACATTCATTTAAATCATATTTTCCAACTTTACCACACCCATTGCAAATAGCAACATATTCGGTAAAATAGCTACATTCAAGAACATCGGTCGTAATAATTTGAAGTCGAATTTGGGCATAGTCCGATTTCTGTATATCAAGGTGTTTCTCATAGTCACATGTAAACAGCAGGAATGTTGAATTATTTTTGATAGATTCCATCCTCGCTTTGCTAAATCGATAACCACTCCATGTTACAGCATTTTCACTGAGAGGGTGACTTTCACACAATGATTTTCGGACTTGCTTAAATTCACTGTTGGAAGAACCATTTGCAAAACTGTAAGACTGCACCAAAGTCCAAGCTACATCAGATTGAAAATGACAGTATACTTCGTGCATTGACTTTTCAGAGTCCATTACTTTGTACATGCCCGATTTTCGAGGACCGTCTAAATACCCTCCACATGTTGTGATTGGCTCGTCACAGTTATCTCCATGGTAACCCTCCGGGCATTCGCAGGCAAAACGTTTCCAGGGCTGTTTGATGGAGTTGATTCGTTTGCATATCGAGTTCTTGACACAGAGACCAGACTGTTGACAACAATTGTACTTCATTAAACAACTCATGCCTGTACATTGCTCTTCCAATTTCTAAAGAAATATAAACTTTTATTAAAAGTGTTGACTTTGCGTTTTTGTTGATTTTTCTCAAAAGACGACACACATTTTTAAAAGAAAATTTTGAAAAAATCTTTCTCTTCATGCATATATTTTAGTGATGATGGTAAACGGAGGGGTTTCGATCACGTTTCACATGTAAAAATCAAACCATCTCACGAAAATTAAAAAGGTTTTCAACTTATTTTCTGCATCTTGAGTACTTAATGCCTTAATTCTTAACTCGTTCGCCTGTTTTTACGTTTTCGAAATTAATTACGCCACTGAAAGATCAACATCGAAAGTCTTTTTTAAACCAATAGATATTTCTAGCGACAATCAAGGAAATACATGCATGCAGTAAAATTGTTAGATCCGAAGCATGCAGCGCTCTTCTTCACATTTGCATTTCTCACTAGTCCTCCAGTCTTTGTTCTATACCGGCCTCGAATAAATTCTCGCTTAATTCCCAGACACCGTGACATATTATGGCACTAAATCATGCATTCAAACATTTAATCACGGTTAAATAAAACTAAAACGAGAAAGAAAATACCCTTTATAGCTTTTATAAATAATCCTTACAAAAGGATGTGAGTTCACTTCAACACTATATACTAATATATTATAATAAAGTAATATGATTGACTACTTGTAAAAAATGGTAATTTTTAGCATTAAAACAATTTATTGTAATCAACGTATTTACACACCTGCAGATGACCTGTCAAATGTCGCACCTCGTAGATAGCATAGATGCAGTCATCTTTGTCATGAAGCAATGAACTGTTCTTTTCCTTGTGACTTGAACACAGTTGACATTTTGTCTTCTTACAAATTTGAAACGACTGACACCGACAGTTCCCCAAACAGTTCTCGAGACAATCAGCTATGTTTCCACTTTCAATGTTAAACGTTCCAATATGACAGGATTCGTCAAATGCTTTGTTTTTCTCAGCTTTTATAGTGAATTGTGGTTGACTGTTGAACATTGATGCGTTGCTGTAAGACAGTGTTGCCAAAATAATGGCCGCTAGACTATGAAATAAATGTATTGGTTAAAGGCCATTGCCCGCGCGGGCGAAGCGACCAATTTTAATCACGTGAAAAATCAGTCGCCCACAGGGCACGCCAAGAAAGTTGAATGTAGTTCTACTTTCATGGCGTGTCCGCGAGCAATCAGGTGGACAAAACATGCACAGGTTAGGCAACTACAGAGAAAGTTGAGTAATGTTCTCTTCGCCCGCGCGGGAAACGCGTCTGCAATGGAAAATGGCCTTAACCTTATACAACCGATCGAAATTTTAAAATAATTTATATGTTTTAAATTAAATTAGAGAATAGATATATTAATTACATGTTCTATTAAACTTTTAGTAGTTTTCGCTTAATTTACAATTAGTGATTATTGATCCCTGGGGTTTTCAAACCGTTTCCCATTCATTTTCAAGATAACGTTATATGAGACAGTAATAATTAATTTTCATACACATGCAGCCGTAAGCGGTTGAGCCGTAAGAGTAAAAAAAAAATAGGGGGACAAAAACTATTTGCCCGATATTACACAATAAGCCCATGGGCTTGTTGATATATGCCGAATACAAGGTAAAAAGGAATACGCCTCTTATATATGCAGACGCGCGGGAATAAAGTGAATCTTAAAACGATGAAGTTTGAAGTTTATAAAATTTCAATCTGTCATTCAGTTTTTCGGACTAAACATTAATTTCAATATCTCAACATTTAATATAAGGTAATAAAATATACAGTGATATATCGAGACGAGCATGCGGTCCTGTGAATTGGCCGATTTTTTCAAGATTGGTGCCTGTGTTTTCATATCTTATGTGGTGGATTGTACGAAGATCGAATAGTCATTTTTTCAACCACTGTAGAAATGCTTGAAAAGTGATGAAACTAGGAAATCAATATGGATCGCACTAATTAAAAAAGAAAACGTTACCTTTAATATACTAAAGTTTACTAGGCATATATATAGGTTATACCGGTCAACGGCCGATTTAAGAAATCTTGAAACCATCCCTTGGGCTGACTGGGCAATATAAAAAACTTATCGCGGCGTTAATGCCAATGACTGGTAGATCAAAGTGACTCGCGCCGAAACTTAAACGTTTATAACCGTTAAAGATAAATATTGATGCATTCAATTCATTTGACTTCTCTGGCTTTGAATTTACACGTTTAGGTATATATTGTTCCATTTACACAAGAAAACGTCAGGAATTGTCTCTTAATAAAAAGCTACGTTTTGTATATTTGTTACAACTCCATCTATTTTAAGCTCTATATGTCCATGCATATTGTACTGAATAAAGTTTACCTATAATTCTTATAGTATTGATAGCAAAACTTTAACATCTTACCTTATTAAACGTCTTTGGGGCATTTTCTGAAAAATCATTATACTGGCACACTCCAAGCTGCAATTGTCAGAAGCTTATAGTATTTGACATTTGACGCCTCACACAATAAAACTGTAACGTCATTGCATGTCGGGCCTGTCAGGTAATTTAACTGTACAGAATGAAATAAGGTATTATTCATTGACACAATACGAGGTTTATAGGATTAAATATTTACTTCAGTAGCTATACGGCCTGATTAATCTTGTCGTAATTGACAGTATTTATGATTTTACATCGAGAAAATTATTAAGCTATAGCCAAGCTGTTGCTCGTTTGTTATATGTAAGGCGTTCTTCTTGGCTTCCATACCTATAGCAGTTAATCGACGAAAAAGTAGGAAATTATATCTCATCAAAAACCTGCTGATCCAGTAAATAATTCTAATTCATTCAAATAATGGAATAAAAGCAATCATATGGGACTAATGATTTACATATCGAAAAGTTCGACGTTTCAGACAGACCTAAGGCTAATATATGCAACTTCGAGTTATACTTGTACATTTAGGGTCACGAAAACAATGGGATAGCTGTGTTCAGTTTTCACACAGCTCGTTATTAGTAGGCATCGAAAATTTAATCTAAGAGATGAATTTTGACTCCATAAGACATACCTAATTTTAGTGTGCAGTGATAACCAATTTGTGCAGTGATAAAAGTAAAATGTGCAGTGATAAAATGTAAAATGTGCAGTGATAAAATTTGGTTTGATAAGTTGTTAATTAACACAAGAGAATGATTTAATTGAAATTGAAATGATGACTGCCAAATTATCGAATTAAATAATAGTATATGTTTTTAATTTTTAGTTAATATCTGGCTTTTGGTATGTCCGGAAAAAATTTTTGACCCTTAAAATGGTACACTGACCAAAATTTTTTTGGCGACGGGGGGGAGGGGGGGAGGGAGGTCGCCAAAAATTTCCGAATATTTGGAAATTTTCTTAGTCATTCGGAAATTTTTGGCATAAAATGTGCAGTGATAAAAAATTCTTAAAATTAGGTATGCCATAAGATTATTAAAATTGGTCTGGTAGAATTAATATTTAAAAACAGCTGATGCATGCTTTCAATGGTCCAATGGCAGGTGAACCAGACTTTATTTTACAACAGCCATAACATCGGTTCTAAACTAATAATTAGTTGTGTAAAAATCTAAAACATATAGCTATTTCTCTATTTTTCAGCCACCCTGTATATGTATGTGCAAATAGTTTTAAATTATGACGCATGTGAATAAGTAGACGAGTTATGCATGAATGCTCCAAGTATATGTATATACACCACTGATCTCTACTAGATAGGGTGTATGCTTCAAGACAATGTCGGCCATGTTGGTGTGAAAATGGCCGCCTCACGTCTCATTATTTCCCGTTTGAAACGATCGAAAACTTATTGGAAGAGCTGTGGGAAGCTATATCTTTCAAATTATGGAGAGGAAGATGTTTGCTTGATAGGTTCGTAAGGAATATGACAGTTAAAAATCTCTCCTCACTGAATTGAAAAGGTAGTTCCATCCAGTCTTAGTTTTGAGAACAGTGATGTGCACTCATCTGAACATTCACAACTCATCCATTCGTTCACATCCATCACAAGAAAATCGCACCTAAAATTGCAACAAAAATTGCAATGGTATAAAACGGGCCTTAAGTGTATATAACTTCAATAATTGTAACAATGCATAGACACATTAGAAACCTTAAGGCCGTTTTCCACTAGCAAACAATGGTGCAAATTTCAGTACGGTTATACCAATTCTGGTCACGTGTGAACGTGGTCAATGTTCCACAACATTTTATAGAGATAAAGTTCGCTATAATGCTTCGTATTTCCAAATGGTACAATATAGAATGCGATGCAATTAATTTACAGTGTGAACGTGGCTCTCATCCCCCGAGGTTTCGACGGTGCGCACGTGGCTCTCGTCCTCTGAGGTTTCAACGGAATCGCGGGAAGTTTTTGTATCTCCGAACCAAAGTTGCGTCGTAGAGTTCTGGCTATTTACACAACGATGTACCTTTTTAACACAATCAGAATTTGAATAACTGCCAAAATACTGACTGGTTAAGCCTGATGAGGAACAAGACTGATCGTAGAACTTACAGGTAGGACGTACACGGTAAATATCGACATGCAAGGGCACGCTAAAATTTGTTTGCTGATGAAGCCGCTCAATACGACAACCACTTAAATCATATTTTCCAATTTTGCCACGTCCATTGCCTATAGTAACATAGGTTGTATACTGATTGAGTTCAAGAACATCAACGTTTTCATCTCCCGACCGGGTTTTAATATTTCGAAGTTGAATTTGGACGTAGTCAGATTTGTTTATAGAACGGTATTTCTCATAATCACATGTGAATTGCAGGAAAGTTGAATTATTTTTTATAGATTCCATTCTTCGTTTGCTAAGTCTATAGCCGCTCCATGTTAGAGCATTTTCACTGACAGGGTGACTTTTAGCTAATGATTTTCGGAATTGTTTAAATTTGCTGCGGTAAGAACCATTTGCAAAACTGTAAGACTGTACCAGAGTCCAAGCTACATCAGATTCAAAATGACAGTATACTTCGTACACTGACTTTTCAGAATCCATTACTTTGTGCATGCCCGATTTCCGAGGACCATCTAAATACCCGCCACATGACGTGATTGGCTCGTCACAGTTGTTTCCATGGTAACCTTCTGGGCATTCGCAGGTAAAACGTTTCCAGGGCTGTTCTTGGGAGTTGATTGGTTTACATGTTTTGTTCTCGGGACAGAGACCTGATTGTTGACAACAGTTGTACTTCATTGGACAACTTATGCCTGCCAAACACTGCTCGTCCAGTCGCTTAGAAGATAAAATGTAATATGGTTACAATCGTGAATATTAATAACAAAATATTGGATATATATGCATAATATTTACACAGGAAACACATTGAAATATTTCAAAACTATGACACATGTAAATTTTACTTTACTTTTTAAATTCGTATAGTTACATACATTACCTGAAACGTTTCTGTCAAATGTCGCATCTCGTACGTAGCATAGATGCAGCCATCTTTGTCATGAAGCAATGAACTGTTCTCTTTCTTGTGACTTGAACACAGTTGACATTTTGTGTTTTCACAAATTTGAAACGACTGACACCGACAGTTTTCCAAACAGTGCTCCAAACAAGCTGCTATGTTTCCACTTGAAATGTTGAACGCATCAATGAGACAGGAATTGTCAAATGCTTTGTGATTCACTGCTTTTATAGTAAATTGTGGTTGACTGTTGAACATTGAGGCGTTGGTGTAAGATACATGTAGCGTTGCCCAAATAATGGCGGCTAGACTATATAAAGTGAAAACATGTAGGTCATGCAAGCTTTAAATACTTCTCCACTTATTTCAGTTCACATAATATATATGACATGTATTTTTCTTCTAGCTAATTTAATAAACATACTCTGTACAGTGGGCCTCCCCCTCCCCCCCCCAAAAAAAAATTAATGCAAAAACTAGGTTCCGGACTGTACCTACACATCGATTTATCTGTAGGCATCGAAAATGAAGTCGAATTAAGGGATGAATCTAAATATCAAGATTCAGTTAAAATTGCAGCGGTTTTTTGAGGCGAAATGCGAAACATTTCGCACGAAATGAAATCGTACATGCGCAATAAAGATAAATTAGACTTCGCGAAAAAAAATTCGCTTCGCCAGTGAGTAGAAGTCAGTTATACTCACCGCGAAGGCGAATAAAGTGGCCAATTCAATAGCATCGCTCATGTGCAGCTATCCACTGATTTCGCAATTTCTCACGAAGAATTTCACCGTCGTTTAATCAAGGCATTAGAACCAACGTTATGGCGGTTTGAAGTAAGGAGGTCATCAAACCTATTGATGCAGGATTTCAATTGCCCATTGGATAAACCATGCATGCAGATGTTATTTTAAAAAGCATAACATTAATTTGGCTCTACGGTAGACCAATTTTAATAATCTAAGAACAGACTTAATTGCGGCGCGAAGTGCGTGCTTTCTACAGAAGAAAAGTGTATTTTGAAAATGTAAACATATACAGGTTATATTTAAGAGATAATATTTTAAGGTATACACTAAACCAGCAGACTATAACTGAACAATTACGTAGTAAACAACGGCATTCAGCGTGTGACTATAACAAGACTTTATAGTTCAACGTTGAGGCCTAGGACATGCAGAAATGCAATGTTTGTGAAACGTTTATTGCTTCGTAAAATTATTGACCCCCTACCTAAAACGTCTTTGGAAAATTTCTCTTCAAAATAATTCTTGCCTAAACATCACAACTGATATTTTAAATTCAGTAAAAAAGCGTTGTTGAAACGTTTTCCTTGCTCCAGCTGTATTACATGCACAAGTAACGACTGTCAGTTTCGGTCGGATAATTTAGTAATAATGGATTTAGACGACAATGATTTGATATTTATTTGGGAGATCATGCATATATATCTGACAAATTGCGGTGGTATTGTTAAAAATATGGCGGCTGACAATATGAAATAAATTATAAATTTGTATATAGGTTATCTTCTAGGCTGCTATATATACGTTCCATTGACCGTTCTGTTATAATTTTGGGCAGGTATATAAAATGACAGGATTTCACAAAACCAACGGCCACACTAATGAACGAAAGTGAAAAGCACACATATTAAGAACATGATGCACAAAACCAAATTTCAAATAGACTTAAATAAAGAAAGGACCCGCTGCAATGTTTCAACGGCCGCCTCCCACGTTTCGACCACAACCATTTTAAAGCAGCGTACTTTTCGAAATTTCTCAGCCACACGCGATTATCCCTTCATCGGATGAAGCAGACTGTATATAGTGGCACCTTGATATTTCAAAAGGTAGGTCAAGCTTTACGTATTTCTCTATACTTATTTCAGTTCACATGCATAATGTGACATGTTTTTTCTTAGTTAATTTAATGAACATATTCTGTGCAGGTCCCCCCCCCCCCAAATGCAATCCGGCGGACTAGGTTCCCGATACTTACACATCAAATTATTAGTATAAGCAAGGGATGAATTTTGACGTTAAGATTGTTAAAAAATGGCCCATTAGGCATTGCCATTGGGTGAATTGGCAACTGCAAAATGGCGGCCGGTGGCAGCATGTTTGAGCTCTCGTACTTTTTGGTAATATTGTTGTTCTTCTCGTATGTTTTATTTCCGAAAGCATATGACGGTACGGCTAAAGATATTACGTCCATTATAGTAGTCTCTAAAGCAGATATACGTTCATATATCCAAGCCGTAACTCGGGATTGACTAGAAGTTCAACTATGGCCAGCGTGTCCTCTTATCAGAAGGCTGTGAGTGGAATTAATTTGATAAAGTTGTCTATGTGTGCTGGATATCTGGTACTGCTAGCGGGTGATGTTAGTTTAAATCCTGGACCTTTTACATCATCGGAACCTGGCTACTTGATAATGGTCTATTTGTTAACACCTCGAAAACCGAATCTATATATGTTATTTGGAACTCATGCAAGGTTATCTCGTGTTGATGAGTTTGCTATTTTCATGAATGGTCGTCTTATAAAGCGTGTGTATACGAATTCAAATACCTTGGAGTCGTGTTCGACGAGTGTATTACGTGGAAATCGCATAGCAAATATATCCTATCCAGAGCTGGGAAGAGACTGGGCATGTTAGGACGTATCAGAAATGATTTAACACCTCACTGTGCGAATATTGTCTATGTATCATTCATTCGCCCTATTCTTGAATATTGTGATACAGTATGGGATCGCTGCGGTGTTGGTAATGCCTCAAGTCTGGAAAAGCTTCAACGGCGTGCTGCTAGGATTGTGTCCAGAATACCTGACAGCGACAAAGCAATGAACATGTTGAAGTGGCCTTTTCTGCAGAGTAGGCGAGACGACAACATTTTTAAATTAGTCAATAAATGTATTCAAGGCCGTTGTCCGCAACTTTTTAAAAAATATTTTACTTTTAACAGCTCGGTACACAGTAGAGTGACTAGGCCAGAGTCATAAACTGCACTTGCCTCGAGTACGAACTGAACAGGCAAAGAAATCCTTTTATTACAACGGTTGTGTTGTATATAATAATAAGCGAAAATAGTTTTATTCTCTAGTATATATATAGTATATTGTTTTAATACCTAATTCAGTAATTGTCATATAGCATGTAAAGATTGTATTTTTGTTAAATAGCAGGACTCCAGTTGATAGCAGTAGTTTTTACTACTGATTGGACTACCCTGTTTAAATAAAGGTGTCAATCAATCATTATTTTAAACAGCATAATATTGGTCACTATAATATACACGTTGAGAGCAAGGACATACATGCATCCAATTTTTGAGAAACATTTTGCTTCCGAAACATTCTTATTGTAAAATGATTTACTGCCTACCTCAAAAGTCTTTGGAAGATTGTTGTCCAAAATGATTCCTGCCTAAACATCATAAATATTTTAAACTCCGTAAAAGAGCGTCCTTGAAACGTTTTCCTTGCTCCAGCTGTATCGCACGTATACATGCAAGTAATAACTTTCAGTTTTGGTCGGATAATTAAGAGTCGTCACTGAATATTTGTTCTGGAGGTCATATATAATTATATGTCAAATTGCGCCGGGTGGTGTTGCCAAAATGATGACGGCTGAATATGAAATTAAATTTGTAGGTTCTTTACCAGGATAAATAACTTTCAAATAAACAACTTAAATAAAGAAAGGAATGCATTCAATATACTTAGGCCTGTTTCAAACGTCGTGCCTCTCATGTGCCGAACGCACTAAAAACAATATAGATCAGCTGAAATGCCTCATCTATTGTTTCTAATGCAATCGGCACATGAGAAGCGCGACGTTTGAAACAGCATATTTGTTAAATACAAGTCACTAGTTTTTGAGCTGCACTTTCACACAAGCAAAACAAAGAAACAGGCTACAATGGGCATTCATCCTTGATAAAGCCAGTTTTATAATATACAGTATAGTGCATAGATATATGATTATTATAGAGAGGTTAACAAATTACTCAATTATGCAGGTTAATGAATAGAAATTAAATATTATTTTTAAAACCTGTTTGATGTCAGTCAGTATTATAACTGCTGCATGTTGTTAAAAATGCACGCATTAATTAAAAGTTTGGAAATGATATATATTCCATTTATTTTTTCTCAGTCGATCACTATATGACTGACGATCGAGTTAGAATTAAATATTTATTTTGCAAAAGCCCTCGATCCGATGTTTTTTTGATGCACGAAAGTAAGTATTTTTGGGCCGAAAATGTTGTTCTCAAGCCATTGATTGTGAAGCCATTGATTGTGCCGAAAAAACTTTGAAATCCAAACAGATTATACTTTCACATATTTCACAGCCAAAAAAATTTATAAAAATGTTAAAATCCCATGTAAAATTTCATGTAAGAGCTAAAGAGCAGGTGAAATTTTCTCATTCAAAAATTTATGAACTCATAACATGCATGGCAAAAAATTTCAGGGAAGAACAGCTTATTAACTGCACATTATTTACAGAAGAAAAAAAACATTTACAATAAATTACAAAAGAAGGCTGTTAACTGTTAAACTTGTTTCGCTCTATATACGTGTGCTGTTTATACCACTGAATGTCATTTTCACAAAATGATCAAACGCTCATTGGATTATCACGTGCCGAATCTGATGTAAATGTTTGAGCTCATTTGCATTGAGTCCGTGGCCTGAATATCAGGCCCTATCACAAATTAAAGAAACCTTAATCCGATCGTTCTCCACCCACAGTAAAGTTTAATATATGTAGTGTCACTAGTGTGCAATCCAAATGTCCCAGGAAAAATGTCAATTTTACACAATAACAACAATCTATATATAAATTATAGTTATTAAAACAACTAAATATATCATGAACTTGCAATACTCAATAGTATATATAATCTAATTATACCACTAACCAATCATTTTTGTCTGATCGATAGACCAATTGGGTGAAAAGTCGGATTTTGTATGGCTTTTTACGTGTGGCCTTGTGTCAGGCCCTCTTTTCCCTTCAATCCACGTTATCCACCCGCATTTAAGGAAGGCATAATATGGCCTGATACTCAGGCTAATGAATCCGGCACATGAAAATTTGGCATGCAGTTTGATACAATTTCAATAATTGTTCAGAGGTTGATACATATGCAAAAGGTTCTAAACCTATACGGTCATAAGAGTCTGGAGTGGACGAATTCGGCTAAGCTTGCTGCACTTCCCGGTTGAGTTTGGATCGGCTAATGTTTTGCCGTTAACATTTTGAAAACAATGTTTGTGACGTCATTCGATATTGTTGGATTACTTTTTTACTCCGGGATTACTTTTTACTAAAATGTTCCGAACTTCACAAATTCGTTGAAAAGTTCACAAGCTCATGAAATTTACAAATCGGTTTCTAAACTGAGCATTTGATTGGCTGCATGGGTTGATTTAGAGCCAATCAGAGGCTTTGTTTACAAACCTGCTTGTGAATTGCGAAGTTCGGAACAAAGTTCGGAACATTTTAGTGAAATCGAGAATAATTTGAATGCAAGATGACTCCATATTACAGATCGATTGGTTGACGTTGAATCATTGTTCGAAAACAAAACAATAATTCGAACGGTTGTCGGGATTGCCCTTCGGAAAACATCACAACGGCGCATTAACAACAATATCGAATGACGTCACAAACATTGTTTTCAAAACATTAGCCAATCCAAACTCAACCGGAAAGCGCAGTAAGAAAATTCGTCCAGTACGTACCATTGTCACACGGAAATTCGTACGGTAGCTGCATGTGCTCACCTTGCATGAGAACGGGCCAAAGCTAGATAACATTTTATACAGGCACAGTTGACTTTATTATATACCAATTCGTATTTCTAAATCGTGCAATAGAAGGCAATGCAATTAGGCTTTTTCCAAATTACGGTGAAATACCCATAAACAATGGCCTGAGAACAAGGCTTCGTCCTAATTGTAACGTTCCTATTTACAGTAAATTAAAACTGACCTCGATTTGGTGTTTACAATGTTCTTTACAAGTAAAGCGTAAAATTAGGAAACGGTCTATTAATTTACAGTTTTGATGCGAAACCATGGCACTTTTTTCTAGCGAGAGGAAGGATCCACACTTAGAGATCGATCTCAAATCGATATAAGGCCGCTTCTAGATCTTTGGGCTTCTTGTGCAGTGTCGACTAGCTGACTTGCACAAGAACTTGAACGAATTAACAACCTATGGAGGTGATCTAGTTTAGATTGATGTCGAATTGTCTCAGCTCGTTTTCGCTTGTTCACGCTTGGCCCGATACGGCCCTGAATTGACTTCGGATCAATTTAAATCGCCATGCAGTCTTCGAAGTCTTTCTAGGTGTGTTATGTCATCTTACGCGTGCTAAACCAAAGCTGCGTCGTAGAATTTCCATTCTGTATACAACGATGCACTCTTTTAACACAATAATCAATAGAATAATGAAAGCTTCCAAAATACTCGTAAGTGTAGCCGGAACAAGACACTGCGTTGAACATACATGACGGAGGATCGCTATTTTCAAAAACCACATGCAAGGGCCAGTCCGGAAACTGACAAAGCTTAATTTTACAATAATTTAAATCATATTCTCCAATTTTACCACGCCCATTGCGAACAAGAACATAGGATGTACACCCACTGAGTTCAAGTACGTCAACGTTGTTTCCTCCAAGTGTGGTTTTAAGATTTTGAAGCTCAAGTTGAACGAAGTCGGACTGGTTTAAATCAATGTGTTTCTCATAGTCACAGGTGAACTGAAGAAAACTTGAATTATTTTTGATAGATTCCATTCTTGCTTTGCCAAGTCGATAGCCGCTCCATGTCAGAGCATTTTCACTGATAGGACGGTTGTTAGACAAAGATTTCTTGAACTGATCAAGAGATCTATTTGCAAAACTGTAAGACTGCACCAAACTCCAAGCACTATCAGAATCAAAATGGCAGAAAACTTCATACAATGGGCCTCCGATAGAATCCACCACTTTGTACATGCCCGATTTCCTGGAACCTTTGGCATATCCTTGGCATGACGTGATTGGTTGGTCACAGTTTTCTCCATGGTAACCATCCGGACATTCGCAGGTAAAACGTTTCCAGGGCTGTTCTTGGGAGTTGACTGGTTTACAAATTTTGTTCTCGCGACAGATACCCGATTGTTGACAACAATTGTACTTCATTGAACAACTCATGCATGAAGATTGCCCTTCCAATTTCTAAGAAAATAAAATGTAATATGATCGCACGTATTTCGTGGATATATTAATACCAAAATTCGGGATGTATGCATGCATGACAAAGAAAGCACATTGAAATATCTCTAGAAAATATGAGAAATGTGATTTTCCACTTTGACACTCTTCAAATTGACATAGTTACATGCATGCATCACCTGAAACGTTTCTGTCAAATGTCGCATCTCGTACATAGCATAGACGCAGCCATCTTTGTCATGAAGCAATGAACTGTTCTCTTTCTTGTGACTTGAACACAGTTGACATTTTGTATTTTGACAAATTTGAAACGACTGACACCGACAGTTCTCCAAACAATGTTCCAGACAATCTGCTATGTTTCCACTTCCAATGTTGAACGTATCAATGACACATGATTTGTCAAATTCTTTGTTTTTCTCTACTTTTATGGTGAATTGTGGTTGACTGTGGAACATTGATGCGTTCCTGTAAGGCAGTGTTGCCAAAATGATGGCGGCTAGACTATAAGATAGAAACGTGTACAGGTTAGGTTATATAGAGATGGCTACTTATTTCTCAGCTGACAGATAAATTTACTGGATATGCGCTTATATTAGTAAACCACTCTGCGAAAAATGAAGCTATCCACTATATAAATAGACAAATTTGGCTAACGCTTATTTATACCAAATTCAAAACTTACTTTATCATTCTTTACAGAAGCATAGAATAATAGACCAAAGGCAACTAAGCATTAGAATTATCTACATGGGTGTATACCCTTGTACACAATTCTAATTGGTTACTAGGTTACCTTGCATGCAGGGTGTATAAAAATAACGCAACCTCGAAATTTCTCAAGAAATCGACATTGTTTTAAGGACAAAGATTTTAGGTGCCTGGGAATTTAAAATAGCACAACTGTCAAAATTACTGCACACACGAATGCATAAAGCAAAATTTATGCATTTATTTTTAATGACACTTAATAAGTTTTAATTTTACAAGTACAGCTAGTACAACAACAGTTAAATTATCAAGGGCCTTGTCAGATGTAGGCCAATATATATGCTCTATTAGCAATTCGATTTCAATTCCCAGGGGCCTAAAATCTTTTATGCTAAAGAATTGTAAAGTGGATTTCTTAGGAAATTCCGAAGTTGCGTTTTTTTATACACCCTGTGTAATTTATTTTATTTTACTGTATGCTTCCGTAAACTAGAACAATAATAACTATAAGCAGCGAGTTATCTAAAATATAAACAATAACGTTAAGCCGGCCTCTGGCAGCCACTTGTCTGGGCTAATTGCCATGCAACCCACCGGCCTGTCAACATTCCCTGTGTATATAGGTAGAAACCGGATGGCCGAGAAAACCCCGACGATTTTCTGTAAAGCGTTAACGGACTCTTTTTACGAGAATGTTTTGAGTCCGCAACGAGAATTGAACCCACGATCTCAGAGGTGAAAGGCGCTTGCCTTGACGATTGGCTCCGACGATTGCGCCACCGGGTTATATAACATTCAAACACTCATTAATAATTCATAAGCTTATTGGCAAATCATGTCAACCATAATATCTCACGTGCAGTGGCTTTAAACCTGATAAAACACTCCTAATTAGTATTCTTTATATAAAGAATACTAACAAGGCAGTATATCTATTGAATTTGTAGTCGTGTTTGAAGTCGTTTAATAAACTCGCAGGTCGTGTTTTATTAGGTCTAAAGCCACTCGCGCTGCGCGCTCGAGGCTTTAAACCTAATAAAACACTCCTGCATGCTCGTTTATTAAACAGTATACTTAAAAAACTCATTAATTGATAATTCAGGAGCAAAACACAAAGAAAAATCATAAGCGTGTCGTGATTTTATATATGATAAAAAATCACGTTAATTTACATAAACTTTAGCTTTGGTTTTCTCGGTTTAGACAAAGTTTATTTTATTACTTCGCCAATGAACTCGTATAAGATGAGTCGTTTTTTAAGCCATTTAAAGCACTTGTAGTCGTGTTTTATCACATATAAAACACTCCGCTACGCATCGTATTTTATATGTGATAAAACACTCCTACGCGTGCTTTAAATAGCAACCTCGGAATTTCACAAGAAATCGACATTGTTTTAGAGACAAAAGATTTTAGGCGCCTGGGAATTTAAAATAGCATAACTGTCAAAATTACTGCATGCACACGCGAGTGCATAAAGCAAAATTTATGCATTTATTTAATGAACAACAACAGTAATATGATCTATTAGCAATTAGATTTCAATTCCCGGGGGCCTAAAATCTTTTATGCTTAAGAATGGCAAAGTGATTTCTTAGGAAATTACGAGGTGCGTTTTTTTTTATACACCCTGTATAGAACTATTTCAATTAAGGTTGCCCCGAGCAAAGCGGAAAGGCTTGCTGGGAATCGCTAAAAAATTAATGAATTTTTGTTTTTATTAATTAATTTTATGCGCTCGTACACTCGTTTAAAATTTTGACTCAATTTCATGGGCCGATCGACATCCTACCTAAAAGTCTTCGTGACATTTTCCTTCGAAATAATTCTTGCTTAAACTTGATATTTTAAACTTAGTAAAAAGCGTCGTTGCCTTTGCTCCATACAGTTTTCACAATAATTAATGTCATGGTTATGCAAGCTGTTAATATAGCTGTGCTTAAACTAAATATGATTGGCTGATTTGTTGTCACGTGGATTTAGATCAATGCAATGTATCCCGCCGGTAAACAAATTAAAAATTGTTGCCCACTTCATTTAGCAGGTTCTTTTATTTTCAACGTTTTATTAATTAATGAAATATAATTTGTTTACTTTTTTTTCTTCATCAGGATCGCGGGAAATATTGAAACTCTCGGGAAAACAAACTAATTATTTTCCTCTTATGGAGCAGACATTTTTATATTTCAAAAACGCATATACAAATATATGCGTCCACACTAGCGTTTTCGGATCACTTTTTACCGCCTATACACTAGCACTTAGTCTTAAAGAAGAATACATTTTTGTTATTTTCGATCTTTATCAATCATTTTATCGTTATTTATGCAAAGGTCGTGGAAAATGTTTACGGAACAATAGGCAAATTCAATGTTTAATACTGGATGTGCCCTTTTTAATATATACCACTCTGCTAAAAAATAAAGCTACCCACTATAAGTTACTATAAATGCATGGACAAATTAGCTATTTATACTATACCCAATTCAAAACTTATATAGATAATTCACATGCCTATTTACTATAGTTCTAGTTTACAGAAGCATAGAATAGAGCAAAGGTATATAAGCATTAGAATTATCTACATTAGTGAATAAGTATACATATACAGTAACTGTAATGCTTAGCTACCTTAATTTATTTTATTCTATACAGCTAATTCAGAAAAGGTTGTCCTTTGCAAACCTTAAACTCTTCCAAACCTTAACTGACCTTACAGTCTAAGCGTGCAAAGCATAATGGGAGCATCATTTAATCAGTTTCATTTAAAATCATACATGGGGCCCATTTCTTAGAGACATGGTAAATATCTCCTTACGAGAATAATTCATTCACAAATAGCGGCAATATTCAACTACTAAACTTGAAACTCGTGCTCCCATTAAGCTTTGCACGCTTAGAGTTTAAGGTTTAAGGTTTAGAGTAGGTTTGCCAAGGACAACCTTTTTTGAATTAGCTGTATATGCTTCTGTAAACTAGAACAACATGCAACAACTATGCATGCACGTGCGTTATCTAAAGTTGTGAATTGGGTAGCAACGATATAAACAATTAACGTTAGGCCGGCCTCTGGCACTCATGTCTGGGCTAATCCCATCGCATCCTGTCATACCCGGAGAAAACCCCGACGACTTTCGGTAAAGCGTTTACGGACTCTTTTTACGCGAATGTTTTGAGTCCACAACGAGAATCGAACCCACGATCTCAGAGGTGAAATAAGGCGCTCGCCCTGCATGGCGATTAGCTCCGACGACTGTACCATCGATTTCCCGATAGAGTTAGTCTGACTCAGGTTATGTAACTTTAAAATTTCGAAAAGTGAAAGCTCTTGCCAATAAAAAGTAGGCATAGCAAATGCATATGCAATGTAGCCTATACAGGCAGGTTTAGCACTTATATATATTACCGCGGTGATTATATACTCATGTATATAAGCACGACCCCAAAATTTCATGCGCTCGTCCACTCATATATAAAATTTAATAACCTTGACTCAATTTCATGGACCGATGATTGACATCCTACCTCAAAAGTCTTTGTGACATTTTCCTTCGAAATAATTCTTGCCTCAACTTGATATTTTCGTCTTTGCTCCACGCAGTTTTCACAAGTAACCAATGTCATGGTACTTAATGAGGTTATGCAAGTCTGTTATATATAGCTGTGCTTAAACTAAATATGATTGGCTGATTTGTTGTCACGTGGATTTAGATCAATGCAATGTATCCCGCCTGTCAAGAAATTAAAAATTGTTGCCCACTTCATTTAGCAGGTTCTTTTATTTTCAATGTTTTATTAATTAATGAAATATAATTTGTTTTGCCGGGGTTTTTTTTCTTCATCAGAATCGCGGGAAATATTGAAACTCTCGGGAAAAACACATGCAAATATATATGCGTCCACACGCAATACAGCGCCTGGGTTTGAGGTAGGAAAAAAAAAAAAAAAAGGGCAGGACACTAAAAAATTATTTTAACAGTCTACCTCAAAAATCCTGACGACATTTTCCTTCAGCAAGAATTGTATTTAAACTCAACAAAATAACCGCGCTGTTTTATTATTGCCATCCTTCCTAAAAGTCTAAAAGCGACGTTTTCTCGGAAATAATTCTTGCCATACTTTAAACCCGGTAAAAAGCGTATTAATGAAGGGAGACATTTAGGCTTGTGTCATGCAACTGAGTATCTTTGCGGGAGGCCCGCGCGGGGATGCGAACGTTTGAGGTTTCAATTGATCCAGCCAATCAGTACCATGCAAATGAAATGTGAATGACTGATTAACTTCAACGCCGTTGAAATAACGGCAGAAGCGCTAGCTGTTTTCGCATCAAACTATTTTTAATAAGAAATTCAAAGAGCACGCAGTAATTCGCCAACGAAGGCTATAGTATTTCACATAAACCATCCCAAAGTAATACTGTATTTCAGGAGTTTGAAGTCTATAACTAAGCGGCTAATTTTTTGAAATCAAACATTGCATGAAAAATTGTGAAATTGAGCATTTTAAGTACTTTTATATTGTATATATTTATATTTGATTAAAGAGTTACAGGTCATGTCCAATTACTACAAACTCAAATTAAATTTGCATGGAACCGACTGATTTGATATTATGAAATGATAGCTATTATTCAAACTTGCATTTCTTAATCGCCGTAAGAATTACAAGCCAACAGAACTGTTTTCAATAAAATGTTTTCCCACACTTAATTGGATGCATGAAATGACTTGAAAAGTTACTTATCTTGAATTTTGTTGGCTTGTTTCAATAGCTCAAATCTGGAGTTAATAAGATGTTAGTATTGAATATTCGGAGTTTGTTCTGTCTTATAAATACCGTCGTAATCTTCTGAAATTGAAAAAAAAATCTTTTTATTATACTACATTCCAACAATTTAACAGAGTATGCTTTTGGAAATGCACTAGTTACTGTATTCAATGTGTCTACGAGTTTAAGTATATGTACTAATTTATTTTCTGTTCTTTGTATATAATTTGCTTTTAAAACGGCTCGTTTAGAAAGCATTGACCATTGTTATCAATTGGAAACTCTGTTAAGACGAGGGTCTTAGTGTCTTTATAGTAATTGAATATGTTTATATCTAGGTTTATTATATATGCTAAAATTACGTTACATATATGTTACAAACAGAAACAATATTATATTTGTGCATGTGCATGTGTTGGTGTTATGTATGTACTCAGGTGAATATGATGTTTGTGATGTTACTCTGAGTGTACATCCACACCGGGCAAGCTGAAAAGTTTGCTTGGCCACGGTGGGAGTCGAACCCGCGACCAACTCGAACCGACTTGACCGCGTAGCTCAGTTGACAGAGCATTGGACTAGTATCCCAAAGGTCGTGGGTTCGATTCCCACCGTGGCCAAGCGAACTTTTCAGCTTGCCCGATGTGGATGCACACTGATCAGAGTAACACCACAAACATCAGAAACAATATTTACAAAATTGACAAGGCTGTGAAACTGCTAAGCTTGCTTGACAAGATATAGGTGCTGTTTAGTACTACAATTTAGTACAATATGATTGATTAAGGCCTGCAGTAATAACCTTGCGCTTATCATGCGCCGAATCTAAGTGAGCCAAAAGGCTTCTATACTTCTTCCTCTTTACTACTTCTTCTATTTCGATTTCTACGATTTTCTTCTTCTAATGCGTGTGAACGAGAAGATGAATTATGAACACTCATCCACTCGTTCACAACCATCAACAGAAAATCGCGCCTAAATACTTGCAGCAAAAATTGAAAGTGTGAACTTGTCTTAAGTATATATACAACTTAACTTTAAAATTCTTCATATATATACATTTTTAAAAATTGTAAAGACTTTAAGCGTTCGCATGAGCTAGAATGAACGAATTCGGAACCTTACAAAACGAACGAATTCGGAACCTTACCGGTTCCACTGTTCACACGGAGATTCGTACGGTAGCTGTGCTCACTTTGATGCGTCACGTGTGAAAGTGAAGTAGACAATCGTGTAACTTTGAGTATTAACAGTTCCCAACTACGGGAACATCCGTCCACATCCGCGTTTTACCCTAACCCACAAATAAACCTGGCCTTATACTAGTGACCTTACCATACACCTTACCATACCTTACTTACTTTAATTTGATTGACAGTTCTTTAAATAGAAATTATACAAATTACTTTAATTAATCAACGTTACAATTTTAAACATTGCATTTTATCGCGGCCTGTTGAAAGTTTTTATATTGCTATTATGCAGTGAATCTTATGGAAAAGCTATTCTTTGTTACAAGTAATGCAATATTAGCATTATTATTAATACACAACAAAATATACAATAAATGACAACAAAGTACAAGAGTGGGAGTGTGCGGATTTTAGTGTTTTGACTGTAAATAAAAATTTCCATCGTCTATCGGCATCGTCCATCGTCCAGGTTTTATAGCACATGCCCATAAACAATGGCCTGAGAATAAGGCTTCGTTCTAATTGTAACATTCCAACAGCAAATTAGAACTGGCATCGACTTGTTGATGTTCTACTGATCCTAAAGTGTAATTCGGAAATGGTCTACTAATTTACAGTGTGTTATGTTTTCGTGTCAAAACATTCAAGAATGCGACTACATTCCTACGTGTATAGGCTATTATTGTTAAAATGTGAAACTATGTTTAGTTTCTCTATATATTTCTCGCGGACCATGCAATCAGACGTCGCCACTCCTACATATCGCTTTCATAACGTTAGGAACGTGGTCGCATTCCTGAATGTTTTCACGGGAAAACATCCAGCGAGAGACTTTTTTCCAGCGAGAGAAAGGATCCACACTTAGAGATCGACACTTAGAGAACAGAACGGTACCGCCGCAACTTCTTTGACTGTGGCTATTTTTAATGACAGTAGCAACATTTAAATACAGATTTTATATAAGTACAAAGTAACGTTTTAATATATTTTAACTCTTTAATCCTTATTATTGTTAATATAGTAATTAAATACTTAGTTGTAAATTCACCGCAATTCAAATTTAGGCGATGGTGAATATTCTTAAACATGAATAATAATAATAATAATAATAATAATAATAATAATAATAATAATAATAATAATAATACTATATGAGACCGGTATATATGAGTGTCGACTTGCGGACTTGCACAAAAACTTGAACGAATAATTAACAACCTCTGGAAGTGATGTAGTTCAGATTGATGTCGAATCGTCTCAGCTCGTTCTTGCTTGTCCACGCTTGGTCCGATACGGCCCTGAATTGACTTCGGATCGATTTAAGTCGCCAGTCTGAACGGCCCCTTCGAGTCTCTCCAGGTGTCGGTTGTGTTATGTCATCTTACGCGTGCTAAACCAAAGCTGCGTCGTAGAATTTTCATTCTGTATACAACGATGCACTCTTTTAACACAATAATCAACAGAATAATGAAAACTGCCAAAATACTCGTAAGTGTAGCCGGAACAAGACACTGCGTTGAACATACATGAAGTAGAATTGCTATTTTCAAAAAGCACATGCAAGGGCCAGTCCCAAACTGACAAAGCTGAATTTTACAATAATTTAAATCATATTCTCCAATTTTACCACGCCCATTGCGAACAACAACATAGGATGTATATCCACTGAGTTCAAGTACATCAACGTTGTTTCCTCCGACTATGGTTTTAAGTGGCAGTCCCGCTAAGGGACCGTTCATTATTTATACCAGGGGTTGGTACCGAAGAGATTTGGGTTGGGCAATCAAGTTTTTGACTAGCTCATGGGTTGGGTAAAAAAATTTATGGCTGTCTGTCAGCTATAAAATAAAATAGAATAAGACCAAAATTACCATGCATTGGAAAATATGAAGAAAAATGTGTACAATACATTCTGTACC
This sequence comes from Paramuricea clavata, assembly GCA_902702795.2. NCBI lineage: Eukaryota > Metazoa > Cnidaria > Anthozoa > Malacalcyonacea > Plexauridae > Paramuricea > Paramuricea clavata. Next base: position 11,165 of record CACRXK020000672.1, on the reverse strand, counting down.
AAAATAGACCATCAGTGATTGAGGGAGGACTCTATCATTGATCAGCAGGAACGTGATTGCTTTGGCACACTCAGCCGGTGAGCTTGAGTGTGACTGAGCTTTTAGAATATAGGCAACTTGATTTCTGTCACCATAATCTTGTTTGTTTAATTATTATGAAGTATAGTAACACATGGGTTGGGTAAACATTATTTTGACCATTGTTGAGGTTGGGTAAATAAAAAATGGACAGTGTTTTTCTCTTCTCTTCGGTACCAACCCCAGGTATAAATAATGAACGGTCCCTAAGAACGGTCCGATGACTTTGACTTCGGAAAATAGATTTCCTTTATTTTTTGTGTGTTGAAAGGCATTGCTATACAAGTGTCCAAAATAAATTTATTTTTTGAAAATTCTTTTTTATGGCTTCGCTAGACGCCGAAACTCATTTTACCCGTGCAGAGCTATTTTCAAGCAAAATCGAAGGTTGAATTTTGGTAAATTGTAGAGCCGCGCTGAATCAAAACGCCTGACTATTTCCAAATTTCAACTAGATCAACAAGTTAAGATACAATTCAGGTTCCCTGTTCCAAAAAATAAGAGCATTTGAATAAATCGTGAATAAATGACAGCAACTGGACGGCACACCGGTTTTTGCTTCTTGTTCGGTCTACAAAATTACACTAAAATCGAAGCCTGAGATCTCCAAATGGGGACCTAAAATTACGCTGAAATGTGTTTGGCTGTAATGATTTATACTTATTTTCAGAAGATCTGAAGAAAAACCTGCGGGTATCAATCTGTATTTGGCGCGAGTTAAGATTTTCTGGAGCCCATAATCAATGATTTTTGCATAATTGCTGCCGAAGGCAGCACACTATTCTTAACATGAAGTATCGCGTTTACTTGTGCCCAGTCTCTTTGCCCGAGTTATGTATTGTCGAGATCTCGATTTTGTGTCTGTCTGTCGGATGTTTGTCGTAATTCCGGGGAAATAATTAAGGCTTCAGGAAGTTTTTTAAACAAGGGGGGCGGTCAAACTTTATTTTGTGTTGTACATAAAGCTAGCTTATTTACACTTTCATGATGCAGAACATGGCCAATATTTTCAATAATTCAGGTAAGGATAGCTTTATTTCTTTCTGGTACCGGTAATATATACATGAATTCGAATGCATTTATATTTAATTTAGTACGTAACACTATATGATTTACATTTTCATCATGCAAAACATCGCCAATATTTTCAACCGGCTCAGTATAGTCTGACAGTATAGACACTTCGATAAATATACATGAAGCTGAAGGCATTTATATTTAGAACACTTTGATTTCATGAACTATCAGCATGAATTTATCATGATTTATTAGTTTATTTGTTTGTGTGGTGATGACACAAGGCGATGAGTTTATAGTGTTCATTCTACACGCGTAAAAATTGAGAAAATCAACAACTTGTTGCAAGTTGATATCGACAGGTGTGAACAATGTTGTGCGGCCCACTGTGAACAGTATTGTCAACATGTTGTTGCAGCATTGTTCAACTGTAACAACTTGGAACAACATGGTTGACAACTTGTTCATAGTTGGCCGCACAACATTGTTCACGCCTGTCGATATCAACTTGCAACAACCTGTGCGTTTTTAGCCGTGTACATGTTTATAGCAGTGTGCTTTCGAGCACGTGTAAACACAAACTTGGAATGATGTAGCAATCCAGTGTGGGTTGTTGTCTGCAAGGGCGTATTTTCATTTTTTCAAAAGGAGGGGTGGATAATTTCTAGTAGAGCTTTGGCAGGGGTTGAAGGAGGGGTGAAGCGAAAGGAGGGGTGAAGCGAAATTTTGGCGGGGTAGAACACTTTATAAGACCTCGGGGTTAGAGAGATTAAAGGGGGAAGTTAACCATACCTAAACCCCCCAGTAAATCCGCCCATGGTTGTCTGGAAATATTAGTTTACCAGCTGTTACATGTAATAGCATGTCAACCGACTTTTGTACAAGGTATGACAATCTGTAAAAATATATCTCTGTGCTCTGAGATAGGTCCATTGTCAGCATAATATGAAATAATCCTACTGGCCTACACATTCATATATTCACCTGGCTGTGTTACTACATTTTAGGGTATACTATATTTTTTCAATAATGCTCACAATATCTTTCTTATTATATAGTTTTGAAGTTCTGACTTAGTACAATCTTAATCATTACAAATGAATGGTGTCAATCTGAAGCTGGTGTATTAAATTAAACAAAAATGTCAGTAGTTCTGCGATAGGGGTAGTTTTGTATTGTATCTATACATGAAATTGTTATTAAATTAATTCTACATGTCCAATGATTCATTCAAGTATTATTATTGTTTATGTATGTATATATATAAATATATGATATTGTACAGTATTCAGTGGTGATCTAACCTGCATGCAATCAGGCCTATAAATAAATAAATAGGCCTGATACAAACCTTAACATGCCTTACAACCATATTTTGGTTGTAAATCTGATTGGTCTATGAGACCAAATTTTTTAATCTGTCATTTGATTGGTTGGTGCTAATTAGATTATACTATTGTTGATGATATATTTTATAGTGAGCACAACTATAATTAGATTGTTGTTGTCGTTGTGTGAAATTTAAATTTCTCCTGCGACATTTTGATTTGATACTAAATATAAACTTTGCTGCATGTGGGTGGAAAGTTATTGCATTAATGTTTGTGTCTGGCTATATTTGTAAAATAGAGCCTGATCTCTGGTTAGTGGTGAGCTAGTCATTGCAACTGGTCATGCTATGCCTATGCTGATAGACATGCATCTATTTGAATGAAACAAATCATTAAAAACTTGCATAGCATGACCTGTTGCTATGGCTAGCTTCACCACTGACAGTATTATAATTATACATACAAAAGCAGGAAGTTATAAGCATTGAAGGTATTCATACAAAATCGCCCATGCCAAAAAATTAGAATTCCTACCCCCTGAACACCTAGGTGCCTTAGGGGCCGTTTACATAATGGAAGGTGGGATGATTTTGTTGTATTGAAATAAGTCACTGGGATAAACAAAAGTTTAAATGCTGGTTAACAGAACTCAAATGTTGTAGAGAAGATCTTGTGTTCAAGAAGATTATTATTGGTGGTTGAAAAAACCTTTCGTTTACAAAATGTTTAGGAACGAACTTTCCATAAGCCTCATGTTAATAGTATATTTTGTGTTCAATATATAGACCAGAGTAAGACTTTTTTAAATGTGCGTATTACATTATTAACAAACGACGTTTCAGAGATTTACTCCATCTTCAGTTAGTAAGGATTAAAGTAAGTCTTACTGTGGTCTATATATTAAACACAAAATATACTTTCGTTTACAAACTATCTCTAGAAAATAATGAAGTTTTTGTTGAATCGTGCACCATGACTTCTTTCAATACATCGAATTTATCTGCCTCATAGCTTGTCCTGGCAAAGCGGGATCATATAAACAGCCCCTTATTCAGAAAATTGTGCATGCTGCCTTTGATCCCTTCGGGGATGAGGCAGCACTTTCCTTGCGATAGTAACTTCTAGTTTATAGCTAATTAACATATTTCTTGAGAGGCGCTAAAAGTAAACAATTTCTTTCTGACTAACATATCTCAGATGAAAGAAACTACCACAGCTAGTAATACCCTTTTTGTAAATATAGTCGTAATGTTCTTTTCCTGACACACTGAGAGAGCTTTGTTTTTGAATGTTATGCCACATTTATTCAGTCTGACCAGATTCATATAAATGTCACGAACTTGTATATTTCAAAAATATATCAGAATTCAGAAAGACCGATTATTCTTTCATTGATTCAGTTGATTGATTTAGTTGATTGATTTAAAAAACTATAAGTATAATAGAACATTCCACGTATTTCCATTGCCCCTATATAGGCCTAGAATTTTTATCAATATGCTCTATTTTTCTGTAGCGACGGCATATTAACAAAATACGACACAAAAATGTACATTCGAATTTATGACCGACATATCAGAATGTTGTTTATGAAGTTTGAAATGAATTTACTTAACGCGAAATAAATACTAAAATAGGAATTTTCTATGCTGGGTTAATAAAAGAAAAAGCATAATTTTAATTGTATGTAATTTCGATGAATACTATAAAAAAATTGTTCGCATTGTTTATATAAATTAGCTAACATTTTTAACAAAAATATCAATTTTATAAATAATTGAATTTCAATATTTTTCTTTGAAAAAAAATATATATTCGTGAGCTCCATAGCTGAGAATAAATTTCAAAAGTTTGTGAATTAAAATTCAGAATGCTTATAGTTTATTTTGTAACATGGCTAAAACAAACGTCGCTACTATCGTAATAAATGTGTAAATGTTAGCTAATTTATATAAACAATGCGTATAATTTTTTTTTATAGTATTCATCGAAATTACATACAATTAACAATTATACCATAAGCTCGAGTCGTATATGAGCTGATAGCCGACGAGGTGCGTAGCACCGAGTCGGCTATCAGCCATATACGACGAGAGCGAATGGTATAATTGTTTTATAATATAGTCTAATAAAGCCATTAACTAAAGCAGTAATTAATTATTCACTGTTACAATGTGTTGACAAGTTTTTCGGCCAAAAACCGCTTGAAAATTTGAAATACTTTTGTTTTACAACTCGAAGACGAAGTGAAAGAAATGGTTTTAGAACCTCTATATCTCACAGGAAAGCTCAGATATATTATACAGAAGTTTGGTACTATAGTAAGTGCTTGTTGACTGCAAATTCATTTGTCGTTCATTGCAAACTTTTCTGAACAATTTATATTCTCAATGAACATGTTTTTTCGCTGTTGTTTCGGTATTAATTCTTTAAAAAACTTGTATTTAAACTAATTTCTACGTAATGAATGTATTTTACTAACTGTCAAATTTTTTTTGAGAGTTTTTCCTTGTAATATTATTATTCTCAAAGGGAATATTTTCCTTTTCTGCTTCGCAAAACTCATGTAGTTTTTGAACCGCCATCTTGTTTTTCGCTACTCGCCGTATATGAGCTGATATACGGCGAGTAATTCAACCAATCAGATTGCAGAACAGCTCATATACGGTGGATGACTATATTATAATTAAAATTATGCTTTTTCTTTTACTAAACCAGCATAGAAAATTCCTATTTTAGTATTTATTTCGCGTTAAGTAAATTCAATTCAAACTTCATAAATAACATTCTGATATGTCGGTCATAAATTCGAATGTACATTTTTGTGTCGTATTTTGTTAATATGATATATAAAAATTCTAGCCCTACATAGGGGTAATGGAAACACATGGAATGTTCTATTATACTTATAGTTTTTTAAATCAATCAACTAAATCCATCAACTGAATCAAGGAAAGAATAATCGGTATTTCTGAATTCTGATTTCTGGTACTGATATTTTTTAAATATACAAGTTCGTTACATTTATGAATCTGGTCAGACTGAATAAATGTGGCGTAACATTCAAAAACAAAGCTCTCTCAGCGTGTCAGGAAAAGAACATTACGACTATATTTACAAAAAGGGTATTACTAGCTGTGGTAGTTTCTTTCATCTGAGATATGTTAGTCAGAAAGAAATTGTTTACTTTTAGCGCCGCTCAAGAAATATGTTAATTAGCTATAAATTATGCAAAAATCATTGATTATGGGCTCCAGAAAATCTTAACTCGCGCCAAATACAGATTGATACCCGCAGGTTTTTCTTCAGATCTTCTGAAAATAAGTATAAATCATTACAGCCAAGCACATTTCAGCGTAATTTTAGGTCCCCATTTGGAGATCTCAGGCTTCGATTTAAGTGTAATTTTGTAGACCGAACAAGAAGCAAAAACTGGTGTGCCGTCAAGTCGCTGTCGTTTATTCACAATTTATTCAAATGCTCTTATTTTTTGGAACAGGGAACCTGAATTGTATCTTAACTTGTTGATCTAGTTGAAATTTGAAAATAGTCAGGCGTTTTGACACAGCGCGGCTCTACAATTTACCAAAATTCAACCTTCGATTTTGCTTGAAATTAGCTCTGCACGGGTGAAATGAGTTTCGGCGTCTAGCGAAGCCATAAAAAAGAATTTTCAAAAAATAAATTTATTTTGGACACTTGTATACCAATGCCTTTCAACACACAAAAAATAAAGGAAATCTATTTTCCGAAGTCAAAGTCATCGGACCGCTCTTAGCGGGACTGCCACTTAATTCGACTTTCACAATTTCCCTAGGCTGATCACAGGAATTATGCCAGGTTCTGAATGTAGACCCCATCTATCTATTGCCCGAGCCAGTTCTAACTCTCCCTCAAATAAGGTGTGTGTCGAATTATAATTTTATGAACTGAAAACTTGATTAGCGTTACAGTCCGTTGGACGAAACTGAAACTAGCTGGGAAAAATGGTTATAAAAACTGTTTACGACCTTCATAGCTTTTGCACGTCAATTCCCGCCATCTTTGCTACAAGGTTCTCATAGGCCGAATGACTGAAATTTTAGCTCCTGCAGATATATATATATATAGAGAGAGTCCATTGGGTAATGGATGCAGCAACTAGCAGAACCTGGATTTCTGTAAGCTTTGTTCTATAAAAGCTCCTTGGTGACAGACGAAAGGTGTTCCGTGATGCTAATTTCAAAGAGTTTTCTATTTAAGTTCTTTGTATTTTTGCATGGCGATAAAAAATATAATAGTTTTGTTTGTGGAAACACCACGTAAATTTATTACTGTAAAGCTTTCGATCCGTAAGCCCAGATCTTCGTCAGTGCTAATAATATGTGACTTATTAATTTACACGCTCTTTTTATATACAAAAGTGTCGTGATCTGTTGGCTCGCGTCGTTTAAAATTTAATTAAACGGCACGTCAACCACGTCATTTCAAACGTATAGTGAAGTGATTCCAATTAACGAAATAGAAAACATTTCCCGTGTTTCTGTACAGTTATGAGAACATGCGTGGGAGTTTGGGAGAACAGGAAATAAATTGCAGTGTTAAGGTTTATTAAAAAATAAAAAGTTGAAGGATTTATGTCCGTATTTTTGTACAAATATTACTTAATTGTTGAAAAACAAATAGCATTTTATTTATGTGAAAAAACAACATTTGTCACAAAAGATACGCAACTGCCGTTACTAGGGCAACAATGACGTTTCAATATGGCGGATATTTTGCCATAAGTTGACCACCAAATTTTATTTCATTAAATGATATCTCTTTGTGTACTCGCCTATTTTGACAATTTTAAAAAATTATGTTGTGCCAAAAATGTTTCAAAATGCATAATTAATTAATAATTCTTCAATGTGATTAGAAGCGAACTTTCTCTAAGCCTCATTTAAATGTAATAATTTTCTTTTTAGTAACGACCAGAAGGCTTTTTTTAAAAAAAATTTAATAAATTGTAACAACGTTTCGGAGTTTACTCCATCATCAGGTTACATTTATACGCACGTGCGTATAAATGTAACCTGATGATGGAGTAAACTCCGAAACGTTGTTACAATTTATTAATTTTTTTTAAAAAAAGCCTTCTGGTCGTTACTAAAAAGAAAATTATTATAATTAATAATTGCATAATTTGCAGTAATAAATTTACGTGGTGTTTCCACAAACAAAACTATTATATGTTTTATCGCAATGCAAACGTACAAAGAACTTATTAAATGGCATAATTGTTTTATGGATTAACAGATTTTTGTAAAATTGTCAAGATAATTGCATTTACCAAGAGAAATCATTTTCTTGAAATAAAATTTGCGGGTTATCGATGTCGTTTTCAAGGTTTTTGTTCTAAAGTCAAAATATCCACCTTATCCCAACGTCATCGTCGCCATAGCAACGGTAGTTCTGTAACTTTTGTGCTAGAGACCTTATTCATAAATCGTGACGAGGCCTCGTATCCTAGGATACGGGAACAAAACGCGGGAAAACAAGCGAAAACTGCTTGACAAGCCAAATTCAGATGCTATTGTGTCGACTTTGACAACTTGTTTCTTGTTGCTTTTTGCGATTTATAACGATTTTTGTGTGTATTTTAAGACTTTGTGCCCACAACGAAAGCGGTAAACGAGTATATTATAAAAGCGACCGGTTTTTCTCCCGTTTTTGGTGTGGAAAAAATGACAACGTAGCGATGGTGTTTATCCAGAAGCGAAAAACAGTATTTTACTGAGATTTTATCGTCAATATAAAGGTTATTCCGTGAAAAATCAAGACAACTATGGAATGGAAGTATAATTTTTCGAATTTGACATAAATATGAAAGAAAATAACAGTAAAAAATCACAAGAGAATGTCAAATGTTATTGATTCGTACGGAAAAATATGAACTATGGCTGTGGCTCGATAACATTCTGCAAGCAGCTTACAAGTTTAAAAAATGAAGGCTACATTACCCGAGTTGTAATCTTATTTCTTCAACAATAGTTTCATATTTCGTACGATTTTGGTGTTGTATAGACGTTTTTGTAGCCTTGTTGGTTGTTTGTTTTGCCCATACAAACTACGACAATAATACAAAGTCAAAGGTTTTCTTTTTCGATTGACTCCAGCATCTTTTGCTTTAAATATCATGTTATATTTTCTCAGAAGTATTTTTTCAACTTTCAAGATCAGTTTTATAGATATTATTTTCGAAAAAAGCCGTAATATTCACGAAAAAAAGCTGCCATAGCCGACAGCAAAAAAAACATTTTGTCAATTTTCCCGCGTTTTCTTCCCGTTTCCTAGGATACGAGGCCTCATCACGATTTATGAATAAGGTCTAGAATTCAAACTCTTTAGAGGTTGTTTTACTTAATTAAGTAAGGCACTCTTTCCAGATGATCTTGATACGCGGAAAAGTACTGGCACTAGTTGTCAAATAGAAATCCATTTTATAATTAAAACAACTGAATACCTCCAGTAATATACTTCATTTCGATTCCATATTTTTGTCAGAGCTAGAGTTCTCATAACCAAACATAATTACAAAATTTCAACTAGTTTCATAAAGAATAACGAAAGATATAATTGACTGAATACATCAAAATGGATTTCTATTTGGACAACCCTTTCTGAACGCTGATTGGCTAAAATACGAACACGAGATCACCTGGTTGTTTTCCTGCTATTCATAGGCCTTATTCATGCATAAATCGCAATCATGCACGGCGTGCCTCGTATTCTAGGAAACGGGAATAAACGCGGGAGAACAAGCGAAAACTGCTTTAACAAGCGAAAATCCGATATTATTTGGTCGACTTTAAGGCTTGTTTCTTGTTGCTTATTTCGATTTATAACGATTTTTAATTTGTGTGTATTTTAAGACATTGTGCCCACAACGAAAGCTGTAAACGAGTGTATTATAATAAAGATAAATTTTTCTCCGTTTTTTTTATGGCAAATACGACAATGTATAGCGATGGTGTTTATCCAGAAGCCAAAGCAATATTTTACTGAGATTTTAACGTCAATATATAGGTTATTCCGTGAAAAATCAAGACAACTATGGAATAAAAGTATAATTTTTGGAATTTGGCATTAAATATGATGAAAACAAAAGGGCATAATCACAACGTCAAATGTTATTGATTCGTACGGGAAAATATGAACTATGCCTGTGGCTCGATGACATTCTGCAAACGGCTTACTAGTTTATGCTTGTAATCTTATTTCTTCAACAATAGTTTCATATTTCTTATACGATTTTGGTGTTGTAGAGGTTTTGTAGCATCGTCGGTTGTTCGTTTTAGCCATATAAACTACAACAATACAAAGGTTTTATTTTCCGATTGATTCCAGCAACTTTTGCGTTAAATATCATGTTATATTTTCTCAGATGTATTATTGCAAATTTCAACCTCAGTTTTATAGATAATATTTTCGAAAATATCCGTAATATTTTCGAAAAAAAGCTGCCATGGCCGACAGCAAAAAACATTTTGGCAATTTTCCAGCTTTTTTCCCCGTATCCTAGGATACGAGGCCTCGATCACAATTTATGAATAAGGTCTATACAATTAATTGTCCAAGAACAGGGTCTATCAAAGAAATTCCAGGGCTTGGGACAAAAAAATTTTTCGGAAAAACAAAATTTTTAATTACACCTTTTGTGGCACCCCTTTTGCAATTTTTGGGGCCCTTCAACTTGGTGCCCGGGACAAATTGCATCCCCCTCTGAAAGGCCAGTCCAAGAATACGGATCTAAATAGTAAATTTTCCATTTTTAAAAAACTGCATGTACAGTATCAAGCATAAAATTGTTTTGTTTACGTTTTAAAACATATTAAGCTGCGAGATGACATTTTCCCGTGTTTTCATGCAGTAATAGTAACACGCTTTTCAACCGATCATCGTTCGCGTGCTATAAATGTTATATTATAAATACGGCTTGAAGGGGAAGTTTATTTTAACGTAGTCCAATTGCTGCTCCATTTGCCTCAACCCAACGATCACTGGATGTATAACAACCACCTCCTCCGTAATGCACCTCAGTCAAGTAAAAGAAATTACTAGGTATTCTCTCTGTTAAAACCATTCCAGTGTTCCTCCAATCTACGGCAACCCTTCGGGCTTCGTACATCAGATTACCGTCGTGATACGTACTCGGCTTCTGTTCACGATGGTTGGGAAAGAATGAAAAGTAACTGTTGGTGGGGAAAGAGTTATGATTATATGTCACTTTGATATTGTTGGACAGGAATCCGTTAATGTAAATTGATGTGCTCAGATAGAGATAGTCCAACATGAACGAATTTTGAGGGCTGTTGTAAGTTCTACCCGGGCTTAATAAAGAAAATAATATTAGTAAGCCAGAAGTTTTGTGTAGAAGCTTGGGAGAATTGGAATTTTACCAATATGCAATGCTTCATAATCCCAAATTTGCGTTTCCCTTATCACAAGCTACTATAGTCTCCATTACCACATATATTGCCATTAATACTACGACAATCACCATATACCATGGTACTATCATGGATAATAAAAAACACTGGATAGGAAACTCATTATCACGCGCATGATGTCTTTTCAGCGTGCTGATGGCGTTTCAATCTTGTTGAAAATTATGACATCACTAAATTCAAAATAAGTCCGCGTTACTTTAGCAACAATACAATACAATGGAAACTCCGAAGAAATTCATATTTTTTATTCAATGTTTCGACTACT